>JBBEEQ010000002.1:7320904-7539320 GCA_037950945.1 Hypolimnas misippus
ATCATTACTTATACTATACATGCGAAAGTACCTCTGTCTGTGTGTTACGCAATCGCACCCAAGCTACTGAATCGATTTGGCTTTGAAAGCTTTTTAAGGCAAAAAAAGGCTGTTGGGAAGAAATAGGGGTAAAATAGTAATAATAAAAAAAGGTAAATAATGCTGCGCAGACTAAACCGAGGGCGCCGTCTAATGTATTAAAGCGAAAGGTCACTCACTCACTCATTACGAAATCTCAGAGCTTACAAGTGCTAGGAGTTTCAAATTTTGCATGGGGGTTTTTTTAGGACGTAGGTGCTCGCTAAGACGGGATTTTGCAAAATTCGAGGGGCCAAAACGGGGTTTAGAAGTTTGTATGAAAGTCCTATGCTAAGCGTGACGGTTCGCTAGTTATAAATATATTTATTCTTACCAGATTTCCCATTTAAGCCTTCAATATAATTAAATTTAATATCAATTCGAAATCTTCGTTGATAACTTCATAATTACATATATAAAATAAATCAAAATTATATATCAACCAGATCAGTGTCACTGATAATCAATTTTGTAAATACGATAGATTAAACAGAATATTTCTCGTCTTCTCTGTAAATTCAAAGTCAAAGTATAAACTCATTTGTTCTTATGCGGACGTCAAACAGCATAGAATGACAACACAAAGCGAGAATTGGATGCTGATAAGCAATAATATGTCAACCCACAAAAAGTGAAATTTAGAAATATTGATGTATTCTGATAATGCATTTCGTATTTAAAATAATAGAAAAAAAATTCAAATCATTTGAACGAAATAAGTACGGAAAAAAGTTTCTTGATCAAATGTTTAAAATATTGAAGTGAGTTCCATATTTTCCATTATGCAATAATTTCATATATTTGAAAAACTTATTATTAGATAAAAATCTTTACTAGCCTATGTGCTATTAATTAATAATACTTTTTATCAAAATAGAAAAGAAAAGATATATGCTTCTTCAAACAGATGTGCTGAGAATAGGTTCGAATTCTTTAGACGCCATTTTCTCAAAATGAAGTTCGTGTGGCTTGACACAGTATTGCATATCAGCATCCAATTACACTAGTAAGTTTTATAATCGTATCATATCTATACTATTTTTTTTCTAATATTATAAACTTTAATATTTTTATTAAAATATAGATTAAAAATTAATTTATAAGCTGGAAGTGAGCAAAATTTGTTAGATTTTTAATTGCATGCTGAGTAAGTTTATAATTGCAATGTACTTTGCACATATCTTATATATCTAATAACATTTTTAATTTTAAGAATTGAAAGATCTGTCTAAATAATAAATAAAATAAGCCGAGATGGCCTAGTAGTTAGAACACGTCAGTCTCAACTGATGATCACGAGTTCAAACCCCGGCTAGCACCGCTGAGTTTTCAGGTGCTAAATTTGTGGTTAATTCATCTCGAGCTCGGCGGTGAACGAAAACATCGCGAGGAATCCTGCATGTGCCGGGAGAAATTCTGACACATGTATATGTGGACAGCGTGGTGGATTAAGCTCTTAACCTTCTCCTTAATAGGAGAGCAGGTATTTACCCAGCAGTGAGATTTTTACAGGATGTTACTTTACTTTACTTTAAAATAAATTATTCAGTCTCTGAATATATCTCTGAATCTACTGATCTAGCTAGAAAAAATATTTTTGCGTTAGATATCCCGTTTATTGAGGAAGGTATACGCTGTATTACACCATGCTACGACTCACAGGGGAGACGTAGTAACCATAAACGCGAGTAAAACCGCGAAGGGAGATAGTCGTTTATATCAAAAGACGATTTTGTAACCTGGTAACAGCTTCCGAGGTCAAGCGCTTTTGCGTCGCGCGGTCAGGTAAAAACAGGGTCCGTCCGTCTACATGTTAACTTTAATGACAATTGTTACAAATTAAAATCAGAAAGTAAATTTGACAATGACCAATTCGCGTGAAGCAGGTGTTTTGTTGTTGGTAAACACGATGATTTTCAGGAACTGTTGTTGTTTATAGTGTGCGCGTATCGGAGTCACGTAGCAGAGAGAGGGGTGGAAACCGGATCCCAATAGTGATGTCACAGAGTATCACTGTCACGAATGTCACAGACTATACAGTCACTTGACAGCCCATAAACCTTACGCCGATTGAGCGCAAATATATGATAAAGAAACTCTCTTCTTTAATCTAATCAACGATTATAGAACAGCAGGTATTATATAAATTGGATGCTGATAAGCAATAATGTGTCAACCCGCAAAAAGTTAAATCTGGAGACATTGATGTATTTTAATAATACTGTTCAAAGCGATAAGGTCGATTTTGTTTAGGTAGAATATTTTAAAACGAAAAGACGTAACTTTAACTTTACGCGTGGTTTAATTTGTCACTAATTCTTTATACTTACAATATTTTCTTAATACTTTATCACTTCAAATCTATTCTCAGCTTTATTATAAAGATAATAAAAATCAAATTTAAAGCAAAGAAGCTGTTACATCATGTTGTAGTGGACTGTATTGATAGGTACGAGTAGATATAAATCTTTAACTACTATTTAACATAATTAACTAACTATGGAAAGAATTTTTTTTGTTTATTTAAGGTTTCGAATTTCAAGTGCATTCCATATTGTGTCATTTTTAGAATAATCTTATATATTGGAAAACTTATTCTTAGATAAAAAAATTTATTGTACCAATCCGTTTTAAATTCACCCTACCTTTATCAAAAAAGAAAAGAAAAGATGCATAAATACTTCAAACAAATATATCAAGAACAGGTTTGACATCTTTAAACTGCATTTTCTCAAAATGAAGTCCGTGTGGCTTGAGACAGTATTGCTTATCAGCGTCCAATTACTGTGACAAAACAACAAATTGAATAATTTATTATCAAACAGATTCCAATTACGAACAAACAAAACACTAATAAAATATCGTATTAGGCGTGTTTTACAAGTTAATTATCTTATGGGTGTGAATGGACGCTGATAAGCAATACTGTGTCAAGCGACACGGACTTCGTTTTGAGAAAATGACGTCTAAACATGTCAAACCTTTTCTTAATACATTTGTCTAAAGACGTATATATTCATCTTTTCTTTTCTACTTTGATAAAATGTATAATGAATCAAAAGCAGATAGATTTATTTAATATGTTTTCTAATAATATGTTTTTAAATATTTGAGATTATTTTTTAAATTGCAAAATATAGAACGCACCTGAAATTCGAATCATTGAGTTAAGAAACTTTTCTCCAAACGTATTTGGTTTAGATGACTTAGAATTTTTTTGATAATGTTAAATAGGTGACGTGGTATCAAAATACATCAATATTTCCGAATTTGACTTTTTGTGGGTTGACACATTATTGTTTATCAGCGTCCAAATATCGTAAGTACACGTTTTTACACGATATAACATCGAACGCTTTTTACTTACGTACTTAAGTGATTATATTTAAACGCAACGAATTCTAAGGAACATATTCATGTAATTGAGCGCCGATAAGCAATACTGTGTCAAGCCACACGGACTTCGTTTTGAGAAAATGCCACAAAATAAAAAGTATTACACTTAATTTTTACTACGAATCTTTTGTATGGGAATATAGAAAAGTTTGTTTGTTTTTGTTTTTAGACTTTTTAGGCATTTTTTAATTTTTTTCTCTCAGTAACAACCATCCTCGTACTTCAACAGATATAATAAAAAAAGAAATAGCGAAATTGGTTTAGCTGCTTTCGAGATTTGCGCTTAGCAATACATTCAGCGATTCATTTTTATTTTATAAATACATTCATATCATACACATTTAATGTTTCAAGTCTTGTTTATTCAATTGTACCATGAGCGAGCATTACCATATCTGTAGTAAACAATATTGATAGATTCAAACACTATCTAATCACGAATGACGATCTCTTATGTGTGACGTACCTATATACGTATGATAATATATTGGAGACCCGGAAGTCTAGTCCCCTCCCCGAATCCTTTCGTTACGTCCTATTCCCTTTCATACCACATTAATTTTTAAGCTGGCAACAAATTTGTGGCTTCTGTGGTGCAATGGCTCAAAGGGCTTGAACCCAGGGCCGTAAAACAAGTTAATAAAAAAAAATCTTTGGTGATGAACTGAATAAGTCGATAATCAATTTATTGAGAACGCAGTTGACAGATGCAGACATAATTATTTCAAGAAAAAACTAAAACTAACAAATAAAAAAATAATAAAGACTTATAATAATACGATGATAACTACACAGATTTATATTATAGTACACAGTAGATTATTATGTAAATAAAATTACTATATATATATACACATATATATAAATATAAATTGAATTATTTAGAGTGTCTGTTTGTAATATCAAATTAACAGCTTTTAAATAAATGCATATGAAAGTGTACATGGCATTTACATCAAAAACACAATTTTAGGATTTTGTGTGCTGTCTGTCGGTCTGTCTGTTTGTTCCGGCTAGTTTCTGAAACGGCTGGACCGATTTTGATGGGACTTTCACTCACAGATACCTTATGTTAGACGGAATACCTTAGCCTACATTTATTTTTAAATTTTTATTAAAAATAATAAGTATAAAAATTAAAAAACATATGCGGAAACAAAATTTAAATTATGAAATATTAAACAATGTCCAATTCAAGCATAGAAGGTAAACATTATATAAATATAATTATTTCTCAAATTAACGCGATACCATGGAGCACGGCTAGTATACAACAAAGAGCACCTTTACACCACTGCTTACCATTATTTACAAATCGTAATAATTACTGTATAAAATATAAATCATGTCCGCGCGTAATTGTGGCAAGAACGCCAGCAGCGTTTCCCATTTGAATCGCAATTCCGATTCTCTGGAAGGCAATAAGACGAAATATCTTTTTGTTTAATTTTTTTACGCTACTCCAAAGTGCACGTGTTTCGACTGCATACAGCCCAGTTGTTATTAATTGATTATTTGTACTAATAATAATAAGTAAAAACTAATACTAAATAACAACAAGTAATCATTAATAAAAAAATAACTAACATTAATAATAAACAGCAAAAAAAAATTAGAACGATAAAAATAATCTCAAAAATAATCTTGAAGTTTAAGTCTATTCTTCTTTATGTCTTATTTAGCAGAGAAATATGGCGTACTTCTAACCACACAAAAGTTGGAAATGTGAATTAGAAAATATATTTTAATCAGCGTCACTTAAAAGTGATATCTATGGGAAACGTCATCAATTTTGAAATGAATTTACATTTTAGAAATAGAAACGTTAAAACAACCTACATATATTATCCTGAGTACTTTTCCTCTGTTACGGAAAGTCATTTGGACGCTGATAAGCAATAATGTGTCAACCCACAAAAAGTCAAATTCGGAGATATTGGTGTATTTTGATACTGCACCGTCTATTTAACACTATTAAAAAGAAATTGAAGTCATATAAACTAAATAAGTTCGGAAAAAAGTTTCTTGATTAATTGGTTCGAATTTCAAGTGCGTCACATATTTTGCAATTTATACACTAATCTCAAACATTTGAAGAACTTTTTATTAAATAACATATTATATATGTCACTCTGATTTTGATTAATTATACTTTTTATCAAAAATATAAGACAAAATTGATATATACTTCTTTAAACTTAACTTTATGTGTTAAGTATAGGTTTGACATCTTTAGATGCCATTTTCTCAAAATGAACTCCGTGTGGCTTGATACAGTATTGCTTATCAGCGTCCATTTATAAACAGATATCGAAAATTATTTTCGATAATATCGTGATTTCGGTCCGGGTATAGTTTCCAAATAATTAGTAAAGAAATATAGACTTTCTGGTTTACTATAAAAAATTTAAACAGACGTTAAACGCGTGTTTAAAAAAATCCATACTACAAAACCGCGTCTAAAGACAGTTTCGAGTTAACCATGCTTTAGATATAGATTAACATACGTGTAAGTGAGTTTAATAGATGTTTAAACCTATTTCAGCTGTCAAATGTAAAGTACAACATTTTATCAATATGTTTTTTTTATGAGTTTATTCGCTGTTAAGCAATTTATATAATATTTTAAGCAATGTTTAATTTTTTTAATTCAAAATCAAAATATTTTTATTCAAAATTAGTAACTTACATTATCTTTTTGAACGTAAAGCGAATTAATCTATCACTATTTAATTATTAAAAAAAAATTGTCAAATTTAATATCTGTATTGTCAAATATGTTTCTAAAACATTGGCAGAATATTTTGCGCATAAGTAGCGCGGATGCACGCCATACTATAAGAAAAAAAAAATGTTTCTAAAAAAATCATAACAAATTATTTCCGTGCTTCGTCGCTCAAGTATCAAGGCCGCCATAGCGTTCCACCCTGGCGTATATATTTATAATCACTAAACATTTAAGCTGAAATTTCGTGTTCGCGACGCGACTTATTTTTCCAATATTTTGTTGTTTTTACAGACGTTAAAAAGGAGAAGGTTTTGATATACTAAAAGGCATTAACCAACGAATTGAATTAAGGTTCTTATTTTCTTTTTAATGTTTGTTATCTCAATTCTTAATAGATGAAAAAATATATTACACTTTTAGTTGTATTTTATAGATTTTTTTAAGAAAATTAGTTTATAATTAAATTATTTAATGTATTATTGTATTTGTATTTACATTTCAAATAAAAAATATATATAAATTAACGTGAGTAAAATCGCGGGGCACAGCTAGTAAATAAAATAAAACAGCTTATATAATCGTATGATAGTTAATAGTTATTGAGATAGTTAGACATACATTATTTACGATATAAATAAGATTCCATTATAACAGCATAATGTTTTTTTTTGTCGTCGTAAAAATTTTGATATACAAATTTTAGGAAAATTTACTAATTGCATTATGACAAGTTTTGTTATTTGGTAGTTACAAACACTGGTTTCAATATCGTTTTTGCGTATTTTTTAAAATTATTGATTAAAATAAAGAAAAAAGGAACATACAAGTAACTTAAGTTACTCCTTATAAAATTAGCTATCAATGAATGAAAGTCCCGTCAAAATCGGTCCAGCCGTTTCAGAGATTAAGCGAAACACACAAAAATTTTACGTAAGACCAATGTATATTTTTATATACATTTATTTAATAACTAATTTGATATTACAAACAGAGAATTCAATTTTATTTATTCGCATAGATAAAAAATTCATCGCAATATATTACTAGCGACAAAATCGAACAGACGAAACATACTGAATGAAACGAATCCTTAACCTATATCGTAAATAAAACTCGCGAATGTCATGAAATCATTCAGTGTCGCTCTGTTAGCGCTGCCGTGAACACGCCATGGCGCCTGTGCCCAGTTTAGTCTTCAACAACGGACGCACGTGTCCCGTCATCGGGTTAGGAACATGGAAGGTAGGAATTAATTGATTAATGATTATTTTTTCAAAAAGAAATAAAATAAGCTAAAATTGTATTAACAGTGTGAATTTTATTGTATCTTTTGATTGTATTCTGTTTGTGTGCCTAAATCAATAAATAAATAAATAAATAAAATAGACTAGCTGCCAGTCTCGCTCCTATGAGTCGTAGCGTGATGTAATATGGCCTACTAGCCGCTTCTCGTTGTTTCGCGTTTATAGTTTTTGCTGCGCTCACGTATGTTATAACGTAATATAATATAGCCTAGTAGCTATTTCTCGCGGTTTTACTCGCGTTTATGATTAGTGATTCGCTCTTGTTATTCGTAGAGTGATGGAATTTAGCCTAAAACCTTTCTCAATAAACGGGCAATCTAATGCAAAAATAGGTTTTAAAATCGGATCAGTAGTTTCATAGAATAGCTCCTAAATACAAACTTACAAACCTCTTTACAAAATTGTTATAGACTAGCTTATGTTCGTTTCGCTTGCGTTAATGTAGATTTCGTTTAAAATGATATGCATATATACATACATAATATATTTAAACCTGTTTTACATCTGCCAGTTAATAAGTGTAAAGCCTATATTAAAAAAAAATAATACACAAAGCATATTATACTATACAAGATTATTCGGACGATAAAAAGGAACTAAGGTGCGTTGATTTTCTAACACGTTATCAAAAATAAATTGTAATAAAAATCAATTATGTATGAATGATTTTAAAAGAGTACCTATCGAGTTGTGACTACATTCCGTACCGAATACCTCTTAAAAAAAATCGATAACCAATAGACCTCTAACTTGACGACTCGAAAGTGCTTTAAAATACCTTCGAATTATATATTATTTGAATATATGCTATATTCTGGAATACGATTTGCAATGGTTCCAGAATTTATTTCGCACATAGAATAATCGCTCTTTATTATATAAGAATGGACTCAAATTAATAAATAAACAAGAGACGCATCACACTAACAGCGTCCATTAGCGTCTTATGATCCTGCGTCGGGAGTCACATACTTTATGTTCGTGTTGACATAGACCAAGCAAACATCCGTATGGCCAATACAGTCATGATCAGATCCGCGAGCGTTAGGCGTTTCATTCAGCTGCAGTGACCACTACGACGAGCTGTTTATTAAAAAAATGTTTTGACATTAACCTGCACTCTTCATGCCTTAATTATTCAGTTTAAAATTGAGATTTTTTTAATTAAATTGGTTTTAACGTAAAATCAATTTATAATAAAACATTAATGAAATCTGATCATAATTGACGATCAAAATTTTTTTGAAATATAAAATACGAGAAACTAACAGATATTTCTTGATGTTAAGTGGTTATTATCACTTGATATTTACAATATGAGAAAAGCCACGGGTGCGTTGGCGGCCTTAGAAAAAAAGATATACCTTTAAAACCCAATATATTATAGCGCTCAGGGAAAGAAAGAAAGAAAATCATTCCATAGCATTCATTCCACAGTATAAAGATTTTTCTTGCTTATAAGCTCATGGATTTTGGCATTAAAAGTGTCGATCACTTTGGACCTCGTTCCCTAGCAACGCACTAGCGACCGAGTATGACAGACTATCTTTGGAGTAACAAGCGAATTGACCTTGTTAATTCTGAAATGGGTACAGATTTTTAACGTCAATTAGTACGAACGTAACATGTTCGCAGTTATAAAAATTAAGTCTGTTATTTTTATAATTTATTAATAATAAGTCTGTTATCTTATCTGTAAAAAAAAACAATAATTTTTCCGATATTTTTAGCTCATGATCAATTGGTTTATTATCATTTATGTATTCAAAATTCGGATTCTAATTTCTTGTCATTAATACGTAAACAAGGCAAAAAACTGAGTTTTTCAAGAGTTATACCGTTTACAAGGGGGTAAAGGTCCTTGAAATTCACATAATTTAGCAATTAAAACGCTTTTTTATATAATTCAGATTTTATTTTCGTTTTTATGTATATTATAACAATAAGATACAATTTAATGTAACGATAATTTGGCGAAATCAGCGACTTCCTTTTTAGGCGATAGTAGAACACAGCGCGTTCGCGTTAAGACGTGGAATACGTTCTGCTTCGAAGGTCGTCTCTATCTTGACACAAAGACGAACTAAAAGCCAGGCCACCAACGGCCAATGTATATATGGATGCTGATAAACAATAATGTGTCAACCAACAAAATGTCAAATTCGAAGATATTGATGTATTTTGATAATGCATCACCATTTATATATTAATAATTTCACATTATAAAAAATAATTTCAAGTCATCTAAACTAAGTACTAAAACTAAAAATTTGTTTATATAATGTCTCGAATTTCAAGTGCGTTCCGTATTTTGCAATTTATACGATAATGTCAAATATTTGAAAAACTTATTATTTGAAAACACATTAAATATATCAATCTCATTTTAATTCATTATACCTTTTGTCAAAATAGAAAAGAAAGATGGAGATATACGCGTTCAAACAAATTGATTCAGAGTAGGATTGTAAATTGTAGACATGTTTAGACGCCATTTTCTCAAAATGAAGTCCGTGTGTCTTGACACAGTATTGCTTATCAGCGTCCATATTAGCAAGAAAATTTACGTATAGTCTATTTTTCTTTATTTTATAATCACAAATTTATGAACATTACTTTTTAGTATAATTTTTGATACTTAAAAATGATTCAGTTTGATCATTTAATCGATAATCTCTCATCTCTAAGTCTTATGTGTGTTTAGAAATACGCCACATTTGGACGCTGATAAGCAATACTGTGTCAAGCCACAAGAATTTAATTTCGAGAAAATGGCGTCTAAAGATGCCAAACCTATTCTTAATATATTTGTTTCAATAAGTATTTATCCATATTTTCTTTTCCTTTTTGATGAAAGGAATTATAAATTAAAAGCAGGTTGATATGTTTAATAAAATATCTACTAAAAAGTTTATTAAATATATGAAATTAATTCATTTATTTTTAAGGTTTACAGGTTAAAAAGAGATTCAATTTTTAATAAATACTTAATTCTCGTCCCAAAGGATAAGTTTGTATAACTGTGCCCATCTGTAACATTCTTAATGAATGAACCAATTCTGTTGCGATTTTTTTTATATATTTTAAACTTTCGCGATTTATACTATTCATATTTAATATAACGGGTCTTATCGCGATAACTAATAGTAGTAATACCTTTTTACTGCCCGACGTTTCGACGAAGTTACATTCGCCGTGGTCACGAGCTGACTGGTGTACCGCGCCTCCTCCGGCGACGAGTGCGCGAGTTTTCTTCGCCTACCCTCACAATATTGTCTTTACCGTTATTATAATGCTGGGAGCACACTACACTAACACAATCGGTTCGCGCGAACATTGTTCGAGGTACTTCACTTTTGTTAAATTTATTTATCACCGGGTTCCAAGCGGCCGACAATTTAAATCCGTTATCGCGATTGAAGGTTTTATGTTTTTTAATTTCAATTGCTTCCCGTACTAAGCGGCAATAATAATATTTGTCCGTCGAGAGAACCTTTGGGTCATGAAGCTCAATCCAATGGTTTGTTCCCGAATTTAACAGATGGTCAGCCACTGTGGATTTTTCTGTCTGTTTTTCACCGCCGCTATTTGTACTTTGACCCTATCCGCTATGGTACGATTAGTTTGGCCAATATAAGAAGTGCCACAGCTACAATTTATCTTGTATACACCCGGCGTTTGAAAAGGGATGACATCCTTCGGCGTGCGTAAGCATTTACAGACTTTTGTCAAGGGGGTAAATACGGTCTTGATGGAGTAACTCTTCAATATCGTTCCAACTTTGTCCGTTATACCCTTGACGTATGGCAGAAATGCTGGTTGACGGCTAACCTCCGGTTGTTTTTCCTTCCTACCTCGTGGTCTAATACTATCACTTACCCTATATCCATTGCGTTTTAGTACCTCCTGAATATGTGTCAGCTCGTGATCGAGATGATCAGGGTCGCATAGATCTAAAGCCCGATTTGTAAGTGAATTTCTTACCGAATTAAGATACCGAATTGAGGTGGCGTGAAGATACCTATCCGTGTGTGTCGATTTTCGGTGTACTTTATATCCAACAGAACCATCAGGCCTAACCAGAATCTTGGTATCAAGAAATGCTAACGATCTTTCTGACTCTAATACGTATGTGAATTTTATTTTGGGGTGTATAGAATACGTCGAAACGTCGGGCAATAAAAAGGTATTACTACTATTAGTTATCGCGATAAGACCCGTTACATTAAATACGAATTGGATTTTTTTTTGTTTGAAACGTGATATAATCGAGATTGTTCCTAGCTATAATCTATGATCGATTTTGACGTTTGAAGGTTATCAGCGCGGGCATCTTTAACCTATGGGAGGCCCTGAGCACACAAGGACCCCCCCCCCCTTCCTATGACTTTGATAGAGGACCTGTTCTTGATAGATATATAGAATAAAATAAAGGCCAAATTTCATTGTTTTAACCGTTTATATTGAAATATAGTAAACATAACTACATAAGTACATGATCTACTTGTGGCCTTGGGCGAGTACCCAGTGGGATAATGGAGCCAAGTTATCAGCTCTTTTCTAATAGTTTTTTAATTAATTTTCGTTACTTATTTTACCATTGGGGCTCTAGTCTCTAGTTTACTTGTGATTATGAATATTTTTATGAGAGTGAGGTGCGTATTGCTAATATTAATAGTATATAATCAACGAGGTAGTATAGACAAAATTCAGTATTGTTTACTTTTATGATATGTTAAATCTAAATATATATAACTCAAAGGGAATTGACTCACTGACATAGTGATCAATCAACGCACAGCCCAAACCACTGGACGGATTGTACTGAAATTTGGCATGCAGGTAGATGTTATGACGTAGGCAAGCGCTAAGAAAGGATTTTAATTAATTCTACCTCTAAGGAGATAAAATAGGGGATGAAATTTTGTACGATACTTTGTCAATTTTAAACCAATCGGGTTGAGACTTCGCATGCATTAAGCTATTATGATAGGCATCACTGACATCGCAGACGAAGTCGCACGTTGCTACATTTATATAACTTTGCAAAAGCAATTTTCCAGTTTACGTTAAATTTTACATTACATATACTTTATTCTAAAGAACGATAATTATTTTACTTTATTTATGTAAATGTAGTAGCTTTTCTTATCTTATTTGTTTATTTACAAGTTTAAAAACTAGCGCTTACTTTCCTTATATAAATCTTATTCTCATGATTACATTAATTGGTGTTAGTTATTTACTGATCTTTATTTATTTACTTTATATTATTACTGGATATTTACAGCTGCAGAGACTATTCTCTTTTTTGTCTAGACTTTTTGTATAGGAAAATATTAAATCTTATTAAGTTCAGGCTTTTTATATCGTTGTCTTAGATTTTCGCGATTATTATTCATTGAAATAAAACTATTTTAAACGGATTTAAATCGCGTATATTAACTTTTTTATCGATTTGATAAACCATAGATCCTGGCTAAAGAACATAGATTCATTCCTAGAATGATACGCGAGGCTATTGAAATTCAAAAACATCCGAACTTCAGTAGAGAAGACTGAAGTTGGAGACTTTCAAACACCTGGGATCCACTAATTAAAAATTTAAAATCCCAAGTCCAACAGACTGCAAGACCCAAAGATACAGTTAGCGCCTTCTGCGTGCAACCGGAACGTTATTCGAGATACCAACTAAGAAACCGTCGGCGGTAGTTGTAAAATATATATATATATATATATATATATATATATATATATATATATATATACGTAAACATATACAATATATACGTAACGTAAATATATATATATATATTAAGCTTCATTTTATTTTACGCGTCGCTAACATGTATTTAACATTATTCAAAAATTCATAACTAACTAAGTACGGAAACAGAACTAAATAAGTACGGAAAAAAGATGCTTAATCTAATGCTTAGAGTATTGAAGTGTGTTCCATATTTTGGATTATGCAATAATGTTATATATTTGAAAAACTGAAAGGTGGATGCTTCTTTAAACATTTTCTCAGAGTACGTTTGACTTGACACAGTATTGCTTTACAGCGTCCATATATTCCTAACACTAACTGGTCCAATTGTCTCGAAATATACTATGAATGATATTATTTAATATACTAATAATTGCTCGCGGCTACGCCCGCCTATATTTTGGAATTTCAGCTAAATAAATCTACCAGTGAAATTGTGATCTTTCCCGGATTTATTACCCCCTAGCGTCATTTAAAGGGATAATTTTGAAATTCTGGCATACATGAATTTAATTATTCTCCCTGAGTAATGTTTGTGCTGAATTTAAGGACAATCGGTCAAAAAAATACATTTTCTCCATACAAAGTTTACTACCCCTTGCACCCCAGTGTGGAATAATAGCACCCCGTTTTCTATTTTATATTTCATTACAATCACCCAGGAGTATGTGTATTAAGTTTTAAGTTAATACGACCATGGAATAAGATTTTGCATACAAACGTTTTTACCCCTTTTCACCCTCTTAGGGGTGAATAATCAAAAAACCCTTTCTTAGTGGATGCCTACAGCTTAAAAGCCACCTGCTGCCAAAATTTCGAGAGCGTAGCCCCAGCGGTTTAGGCTCTGCGTTGATGAATCAGTCAGGACAAGTGATTTTATATATATTGATTTGCGTAACCTTGACTTGATGCGACGTCACCGGAAATATTTACACAACTCTTCATCGACTTACAGCTGAAGTATCGTGTTAGAACTCGTTGAAATGGTCTCATCAAATATATTGTTTTTTTAATTTACAATGTTGTCTTGTTGATTTTTTAATTATATTATGACAGGATGGCCGTGAAACTATATAATAACAGCCTAAACTGTTTGTTTAAACTGAAATTAACGTGTAGAGTCATGAATAGAACAATGGGAATATTTTCCCATTATATTATGTTTACGATGAATTTAAATAAATAAGGAGATTTTTAATATAACAAACTAACGGCCCCTCGCGGTTTACCCCCGCTTAACATAGGACAATTATACAAACCCCGTTTTACCCCCTTAAGGGGTAGAGTTACGTAAAATCTGTTCTTAGCGGATATCTACACCCTTAAAGGGAGGAACCTGCCAATTTTACGTTTGCATGTGTTATAGTTTCTGAGATTTCGTGATGAGTGATCTTTCGCTTTTTTATATGGATGCTGATAAGTAATAATGTGTCAACCCACAAATAGTCAAATTCGAAGATATTGATGTTTTTTAACATTGCATCATCTATTTAACATTATTTAAAAAAAATCAAGTCATATAAAGTACATAAGTACGGAATAAAGTTCCTTAATTAAATTTATAGAATATCTCAAATATTATAAAAACTTTTTAATGGATAAAATATTAAATATATGAATCTGCTTTTAATTCATTGTACCTTTTATCAAAAAAGAAAAGAAAAGATGGATATATACTTCTTCAAACAAATTTATTAAGAATGGGTTTAACGTCTTTAGACGCTATTTTTTCAAAATGAAGTCTTTGTGGCTCGACACACATCCATATATAGATAAATAATAAACGCATCGCACTCAACGTCCACCATTAGACGTAAATTGCATTTGTAAGTTTTACTTTCGTGACCGATATAATACATCGATAATTTCGAGATCGATCTTCCGAATCGTAATGGATCGTAACCTCGTGAATCGAATCACAATTTTAATATTGCATTGTATCGATTTTATTATAGGTATTATCGATATCGGAAGATTATATCGTCATTTTAAATAAATTAAAAAAAAGTTCGGTACGCATGCAAAATTTTTATTACTAGATGACCCGGTGAACTTCGTATCTACTATACTTATATAACCTACTTATGTAATGTCAAAAGTATATACAAAAAATTTTATCTACATTAAATGCAACGCAGTTTTTTTTTTATTTCTGTTACATAAGTGTTTTTTATTCCAAGAAAAAATACCAAAGAGAAGGAACCTCACACATCAGCTTCGAAACAGACACGTTTTGAACGCATAAGAAATACGGAATACTATGTCAAGCCACACGGACTTCATTTTAAGAAAATGGCGTCTCAAGATGTCAAACCTATTCTTAATACATTTGTTTGAAGACGTACATATATGTATATGCATCTTCTTTTGTTTATTTTGTTAAAATTTATTTATTTATTAAAAGAAACATACAGCGTATATATTTAACAATTATATAGTTTACAATAGATAACTCATTAGCCAAAAACAGTTTCCAACGGTTAACAATTTTATAGCGAAGACTTAATACTAATACTTTTACAATATATAACTATGCTAGTAATTATTAAAGTAACAAAAAAAAGAAGATTTTTTTATAAAATTGAAAGGGTATGTATAGACATATACACACACACATGTGTGCCTACATACACACATACAAATAATTACATAATACGTGTTATACTAAAAATAAAATACAATAGAATATCAAAGGGCACTCAAGACTTACGAACTTCTTTTAACAGATGATATGTATTAAATATATCGATATGGTTATAACGATCATTATGTGTGTCGCAAGCGCGGACCAGAAATCTATTTTTTGAGTAATTAGTTTTACTTTTAGGTAGTGAAAATAGTGCATTGGAGCGAACATTAAACATCGGGCATCTAAATGATACACGACTGAGAAGGAGAGGAGAATCAATAAAGTTATTTAAAGTTTTAAATAGAAATACCTTATACCTATGTTCACGTCGTGACTTCGATGTATAATGAATTAAATGCAGATTGGTTTAATAAAAAAATTTATCTAATAATAACTTTTTCAAATACATTAGATTATTTCATATTGCAAAATATGTAAAGCATTTAAAATTCGAAACATTGTTTTAAGGAACTTTTTCCGTACTGATTTAGTTTAGATGACTTGAAATTTTATTGAATAATAACAATAGGCGACACAGTACCAAAATAGATCGATATCTCCAAATTCGACGTTTTGTGGGCTGACACATTATTGCTTATCAGCATCCAAATATTTGCCAACTAAATGTTACATAGCTAGGAACAGTTTATATAAGAAAACTAAATAATCCTTTACAAATCAAAATTAGTCAAACCGGTCCATTCTCGAGTTTTAATGAGACAAACGAACTGCGACTCATTTTTATCCATGGACGCTAATATGCAATAATGTGCCAACTCACAAAAAGTCAAAACTCACTCAAACTAATTAAGTACGGATACAAATTGATTTCAAGATTTCGAATATTGAAGTGTGCTTAATATTTTGCAATGTACAATACTTTCATATATTTGAAAAACTTAATATTAGATTGTAATAAATCTGTAGAGAGGTCGATTCCGTACATGAAATATATTTTCAAAATGACTATCAGGGGGTGATTAGTGATCGATACTGATGCCAAAAATGCAATCAGTAAAATTTTTATCTGTCTGTCTGTCTGTCATGTATGACGGAAATATTCTACATAAAATTTCCTAAAAAATATCCCGCAACAGCATATGTCTATCTTTTATGGTTGACTCACAATAACACGTGTAACTCCTGATAGCTTAGCAGTTCGGAGCATTCTGATTATATTTGTTTACTCTTACGTTTATAATACTCTCATTCATCCCTAATATTAAAAAGTTAACATTATTACCAAGTATTGTCGATTGCCATAATATATTTCCCCACTAAAATACGATAATTAATATGTCTGTCACATCAGAACCACTGAAACCTGAGGAAGGACATATGCTACTTTTTTACGAAAAATGACAAAAACGCGGACGAAATCGCGGGCAAAAGCTACTATTAAATAAAACTTTTTATTAAACCAATCTGCTTTTAATTCTTTATACCTTTTATCGAAAAGAAAAAAGCAGATGGATATATCTTCAGACGCCATTTTCTCAAAATGAACACGAGGTCTTTACCCCAAAAAGGTGTTTTGATAGCGACTCAACATGAATTTTAATTACCTGCAGTAACGTAGTACAGATAACAAAATAATAATTGTTTGGAACGAAGACTTTCTAATAATATAAAAAAAAATAAAAGAAAAACCAACAGTCTTGTATATACTTTATTCAAGTAGGCTTTTAAAAGCACATTTGAATCGTCGAAACAAATAAATTACTTAAATCAAGGAAAAGCTACCACCGGTTCGGAATGTAGATTCTACCGAGAAGAACCGGCAAGAAACTCGATAGGTACCCTTTCAAAATTGTGTTAATAAGTACATACATTTAAAAATTACAAATGTTTATATTACACATCCTGTATGAAATCCAGCTACACTAAATCCATGCATTACTATCATCTATATCTTCTGCTGTAAGTCGGTAAGGAGTTGTATCCTGCTGATTCCAGATGATGTTGCAGCATTAGCTCACGGTTACGTAACTATGTTATTATAGTATCATTGAAGTCACAATCACAGTCTTAAAATTTACTATAAATTAGACCAGGTTGCTTAAAGTCTTCCATCAATTAGAAAAGAGCTGATAACCGTCAAATGACTTAACGGATCTTCATAAATTATAGCTGAGAACCACCCCGTTTACCTCAGCTTTCAAAGAAAAAAACCGTATCAAAATCGTTATCGTTACGGAGCTACGATGACACAGACAGACGGAAACATGCTTTCATTGCACCACTCCATTTTATATTGTTTGCATAGCAGCAATCTGAAAGTAATTTTTGCTATTTTGACATGGATGGCAGTCGTTCTGTGTAACAAGACACTACACTAAACGAACATTTTGTTTGTTCGGAATATATCATAAAAGTGAATAATACTATATTTTGTCTATGGTAGCTCGTTGATCACTCAGTCAATATTATATATCGGCAGTGCGCACCCTCCCTCTCTCTAGGGTAGATCGCTCGTCTTCACTCTCACAAATACATTCATAATTACAAGTAAACTAAAGACTAGAACGAATCTGTATCACTTCTATCAAACTTCAGACTCGGGCAAAGCCACACGGAACTCCTAGTATACATATGTATACCGATAATTCATAGATAAGTTATATCCGATAAAGACATTTACGAGGAGGATAATAATATTATATATCCTAAAAGACGGCAATGAATATTATCTGTATAAACAAGCCGAATCAAAGGGGGCCGATAGCAATACTTGATGATAGAGCATTTTATTTCTAAGTCACAGATATAATTATATATAAAAATAATTTTATATAACATATATAGCCGAGGTGGCCTAGTGGTTAAAACACGTCGATCTCAACCGTGGGTTCAACCCCCGGCTAACACCGCTGAGTTTTCAAGTGCTAAATTTGTGTTTAAATTCACCTCGAGCTTGACGGTGAAGGAAAACATCGTGAGGAAACCTGCATGTGCCGGGAGAAATTCTGGCACATGTATATCCGCCCCGCAGTGGACAGCGTGGTGGATTAAGCTCTAAACCTTCGTCTTAATAGAAGATGAGGCCTTTGCCCAGCAGTGGGATATTTACAGGCTGTTAGATTAAATACTTACTTTACTTTACCTTATATAGCTTGCAAGCGTTGTAATACCACCTGAAGTGTATATGGATGCTGAGAAGCGAAAATCTAACCCTTCAAATTCGGAAATATTGATGTACCTAATTAACGTTATTCAAAAATTTCTCAAAAAAGTTTCTTAATTGAATGTTTCGAATTTTAAGTATGTTTTATATTTTGCCATTTATACAATAATCTCATATATTTGAAAAATTTATTATTAGGTAATACTTTTCATTATATACGTCTGTTTTTAAATCACATTAGCTTCTATCAACATATAAATTAAAAGATGGATATATACTTTTTCAAAAAAGTTATTTGAATAGGTTTGACATCTTTAGGCGTCATTTTCTTAAAATGAAGTCCGTGTGGGTTGACACAGTCTTGCTTATCGGCGTTCATGAAAGAACAAAGAAGCTAGGAAAGTTCAAAGAAGCTCAAAGAAGCTAGGAAAGTTCGTGGGCGTTCGCAGAACACCCTCCCGAAGTTTCATCACAATTCAATCGATAGTTTCGAAACTCATAGAGGATAAACATACAAACATTGATCTATTTATCGGCAAATCGAAATTAAAATCGGAAATTTTGTTTTTTTTTTTTTTCTATGACAATTTTCTATGACATTCGCGCCGTTATGACGAATCAATCTACGTGTCGTTTATCAAAATCGTCCCACGCGTTTGGCCCAAATAGTGCCACGCAGGTACTGATAAATATTAACGTGACACAGCCGGCTTTTGTTATTTAAACCATTATTTGAACAGTGATTTTAAGTTAGTAAACAGCTGATCATTTGGTGGACGCTCTGGTGTAGTGGTGCTGAATGTAACCTCTGACGTCAACGGTCGCGGGTTCGATCCCTGCCCGGGGCAGATATTTATATTTGTATAAATACTTCTTCGGTGTTTGTTCGTGTGGGTCTCGGTCCCAATTGTTATCATAATCACCTGATAATGATCGTTACTTTTAGTAGGGAAATTAATCTAGTCTAAATGGATACTGGCTTGCCCTCAGGGGTTGCGGAGGTCAGATGGCAGTCGTTCAGTGTGAAAATCAGTAACTCGTCAATATCTGGACTAGAATAGTAAGCAGACCCTGGTATATCCGGGAAAATGATGATGAAACAGGTGATGTTTTGCCGGAACTAGCATTTAGTTAACATTGGAGGAAGTAGAGAGAGCTCGTGCTACAGAGCACGATAACACTAATGTCACAGATAATAAATTCACTTAACATCTCATAAACCTTACGCCGATAGACCTGACAATCTCGTGGCTGATAGAGCTCGTCTTAGAAGGGCGAAATCTCTTGCCCTCCCCGTACCCCTCGCTAGTGCCTAGAGCAGTTTAAGGCCATCCCGGCGTCCGTCTAAGCCCCAACGAGGTCTTCCGTTATTAAGGCCGGAGTCTTACCGGAGGCCGAAGTACGGAGGTACCAGCCATAGACACCAGACAAACACCAGCAATAGACATTCAGGGGGAAAAACTGTTTCTTTTTTGGATTGATATAAAACTCTGTTTCTTCTACAGTCAAAACCCGGTGAAGTGACGCAAGCGGTGAAGGACGCCATCGACGTGGGGTACCGCCACATCGACTGTGCGCACATTTACGGCAACGAGAAAGAGGTCGGCGCAGCGTTGAAAGAGAAGTTCGCTGAAGGAGTCATTAAAAGGTAAGATGAAGTACGCCCTGAGCTGATAAGGCGGTTGAGATGTGGAATAATCTACCTCCTAAGGTTTTCCCTGAGCAGTATAATTAAGGGGCTTACAAGCGTCGAGTGTACAGACACCTTTCCGTTAAAAGCCGGCAACGCACCCGCATCTCTGATGTTGCAGATGTCTGAGCAATAGTGACCACTTATCATCAAGTCGTACTATTTGATTGTTTGCCCCTTTTTATATAAAAAAACATGTCGATCTTATAAATTAAGACTTTTTAAAAATAAAGGAACCAACTTTAAAGTCAAAATACGCAATTTCTATCAAATACTTCTATTTAATACTTAATCCAGTAATTTTGACTTTAAAATTAGAATACTATATCGATTATGGTTAAAATTCTATGGAATCAATCTGAAAGCCTTTCAAATAAGATAATTTTAACCGACTGTACATTCGAAATGAGAATGTCATTAGGCGTATTGCGGGTGCGTTGCCAGCCTTTAACGAGACAGTGTTATATTGAAGTCGGTTAAAAACTTATTTTAATGCGATTAGGTACATATACTATTATCACAACCGAGATGGCTTAGCGGTTAGAAAACGTCTATCTCAACCGGTGATCCCAGGTTCAATTTCCGACTAGCGCCAAGTTTTCTGTTAGAAATATATCATTGAAGTTAATAATACTGTATTTTGACTATGGAACCACGTTGATTAATTCTATATCTGCAGCACACACCTGTCTATGACAGATCGCTCGTCTTCGCTCTCATAAATATATTTATATTTACAAGTAAACTAGTGACTAGAACCCCAGAGATCACATAACATTTTCAAGTGCTAAATTTGTGTTTAAATTCATTTCGTGCTCGGTGAAAACATACATCGCGAGGAATTTCACTCAGCATGTAGGTTACATGCTGAGTGAAATTCTGACACACGTATTTTCGCCAATCCTCGTTGGAGCAGCAAGGAACAGCTCCTTAATAAGAGAGGCCTTTCCCCAGCTGTTGAACATTTATAGGCTCTTACTACTAAAGCTACTACTTTAAACCTGTTGAGAATTTTGATTGTAGTATTACATATATACAAGGGGATTGTAACATTATAAATTAAATCCAAGCAACTATTTAAGATTATTCCCTACAAAACAATTTCACGAACTTTATTTCTATCAAAAATCAAAATAAAAATTTACTTTATTTATTTATTATTTATGTACCCAAAAGAAAAATACATGAAAGCACAACAAAGAAACATGGTAATACAAAGGAAAGCTTATCTCTATAAGAGATCTCTTCCAGCCACCCTGGATTGTGAGTAACAATTGCAGTGTGAGTTCAAGCATGTAGGTACAGCCTTAATATTAACTTAATGATTATCTAACACTAATACAAATTGTAATAAATACATATATATAAATACAAACCGTAAATGTGTGATTGTAAGTACATACATATAACAAATAAGAATGTCTAGAATTATATTGAGATTGAGAGATAATATTTTTTTAATCTACATTTAAATGTATTACGAAACGAACTCTTACGAACACTTTTAAGTCAACACAAAAAAAAATTACATCATAATCAAACTATCACCGGAATATAGATTCTACCGAGAAGAACCGGCTAGAAAATAAATATTGAGTATATTTACTCTTTTGAAATTTTGTCAATACAAGTTTTTATGAATTAGAAATTGATTAAACATTCTGTATGAAATTCAGGATATACTAAGCCCACGCATCTTTATCGTCAACGTAATCTTCGATAGAGTAATATGCTATAGATTACGAATAAACATTGATTAGATAACACATGTGCGTGTCACACCAAAATCCCTATTCTAATCATCACGATGAATTTATCATTTCCAGTGACTATCAATTGTTCGAATCCATCATTAATTGATAACATGAAACCTAAGCAACTCCCCCATTCCTGTTTATTCCCTTACATCATGATTTATTTTTAAGCTGGCAACACGTGTGTTCCTCTGGTGCTGCAAATGTCCATGCGCATCACTTAACATCAGGTGCCCCGCCTGTTAGTTTCTCAGCTATTAAAAAAAAACTACGGCCGGATTCTCCCTAAGGTAGAATAGGCAGTTGCTTAGGCGCCTCCAGAGGTATCGCGCACGGGGAAAAAAAGGAAAAAAAATCATGCAGTGAATATTTATTTTGAAAATTGGTATTCAGTAATGATAAAGCAGCATGCTATAATAGTGCGTTGAAATTCTCGCAGGATAGCTAGTAGTATCCAACAATATTGCACAAAGGTACTTTTAAAAAAAGTAACTAATTTCTCGCCGGCTTTTCTCAGAGTCCACATTAGATGGTAACTTCACGTGGAACTGATACCACATATTTGTAAATTAACGATTTGAAAGAGCTTATTTGAAAAGCCTTTTTGAATAAAGTATATTTTGAGTTTGAGTAATAATATAAACCTATAACACATGGTTTCCCAATCAATGAAGCGCGCCCAACTTGAGGGTTTAGCTACTACGACCAGTTTTAAAAAAAAAAAATGGAGGATAAAAAAATAAGAAATTATATGTCATTTTTTATATTTATATTTCATACTAGCGAGCTCTTGCGGTTTTACTCGCGCTTAACATAGGACTTTCATACAAATTTCCAACCATCGTTTTACCCCCTCAGGGGTTGAATTTTGCAAAATCTCATCTTAGTGAGCACCTACGTCCTAAATACACCTAGCACTTTCTGAGATTTCGTGATAAATGAGTGAGTGACCTTTCGCTTTTATATAATTACTAGCTGGTGCTCGCGACTACGTCTGCGATGTCTGTAATGCCTACGTTATAGTAGCTTTACCGCCCTTAACAGCCCGATGGCTGAGACTTTGTATGCGTCGGTTTAAAATTGACAAAGCTTCATTCAAACTTTTGTCCCCTATTTTATCCCTTTGGGGGTAGAACTAATCAAAATTCATTCTCAGCGGATGCCTACGTCATAACATCTACCTGCATGCCAAATTTCAGCCCGATCCGTCCAGTGGTTTGGGCTGTGCGTTGATAGATCACTATGTCAGTCAGTCAGTCGGTTTTTTACCTTTAAATTATATATATTAAGATATAGATGATTTATTTATGCAACTCGTTTTAAAAGTGAATATTTCTGGTAAATAGTCTATGGTGGTCAAAATAATCATCCATGAGTGTGGTCGTCCATGTACTGTACAATTTTGTCCACCAGGGAGGACATCTTCATCACGTCCAAGCTGTGGTGCACGTACCACCGCCCGGACCTCGTGGAAGGCGCGTTGAGGACCACGCTGCAGGACCTGGGCCTGGAGTACCTGGACCTCTATTTGATCCACTGGCCCTAAGCTTTTAAGGTTAGTACAATAGTTGTAAAAATATTTACTGTTCACAAGTAAACTTTAATTTGTTGTAGACGACAGGTTGGCTAATGTTCACTGCGGCTGACTCAAGTGCTATCTACAGGCTAACATTTAAAAATTGTATTTTATGATGTAAGTACCGTATATACTTTCCTATGCATTTTGTTAAAATTATATTTGAAATTACAAACAGACAATTCAATTTTATATATTCGTGTAGAGAAAATAAAACTAAATTGTAAACAAATTATTTAGACTTGCACAATAAAAGAAAGAGACGTGCCCCACCCTTGTCATGTCTATACCAACCCATATATACATAATCACACCCTGCACCCTCAACGACCTTGAAGTCCAAAGCGCGCTGCATATTACAGAATCGATACGAAGACAAACGGAATAATAAAGCTTTTGTAAATAAACTTGTACTAAAAAGCTCAGAATCAATACGCTTTAATTCTTGAATAATAGAAACGAATCGATGATGCTGAACCTTGGTATGTATTTGTTTATTCATAAGCTTCAAGGTTTTTGCCTCTTTTAGTCCAAGAAAGCAGAAATAGTTTAAAGCGGAAAATATAATATTTGGACGTTAAAAAGCAATACTTTGGCAAGCCACACGGACTTCATTTTGAGAAAATGGCGTCTTAACATGTCAAGTCTATTCTTGACAAATGCGTTTGAAGACGTCCATATTATCTTTTCTATTTTGTTAAAATGTAATGAATTAAAAACAAATTAGTATAATCAAATAATATAATAAATGAGCCGAGATGGCTTAGTGGTTAGAACACGTCGATCTCAACCGATGATGGCGGGTTCAAACCCTGCTAAGTTTTCAAGTTCAAAATTTGTATTTAAATTCATCTCGAGTTCGGCGGTGAAGGAAAACATCGTGAGGAAAACTACATGTGCCAGGAAAAATTCTGACACATGTATATCGGCCAACCCGTACCCGTATAGTCCTAGTTGAATAAAATTATTTTAAATTTGAATTTATGGTATGGTGGTCAAATTTCGACCATAAAACGACCACTAATATACTATAAGAAAATCTAATTAACGATTATAGAAAATAAGGTACAATTTTTTCGCCTCCATAGGAAGGTGGAGAACTATTCCCATCCGATGATGAAGGCAAGGTGATACCGTCGCCCGTGGACTTCGTGGACACGTGGAAGGCCATGGAGAACACCGTCGACCTCGGCCTGACCAAGAGCATCGGCCTGTCCAACTTCAACAAGAGACAGATCGACAGGGTGATGGAGGTCGCGAGGATCAAGCCGGCCTCTTTGCAGGTAAATTTCTTTCTTACCTTACAGGTATACCTTTCTTTATTTCCTAATTCTTACCTTTCATTTGAGGCTGGTGGCCTACTGGTTGGAACACGTGGATCACAACCAACACGCACAGGTTAAGTGTATAAATTCATCAAAAAATCGTCCTGCATGTGCCGGGAGATATTCTGACGCATGCATATTCGCCCCGCAGTGGAGCTACGTGGTGGATTAAGCTCTAAACCTTCTCCTTAATAGAAGAAGTAGCCTTTGCCCAGCTTTGGTTCATATACCAGCTGTTACTTACTTATTTCTTACTAGCTTTTACTCGCGGCTTCGCTCACGTTAATGTAGATTACTCCGGATGAGAGTCATTTATTTTTATAGCCGGTACGACATACTTGTCACCAAAAATAAAAAAAAGTCAAGTAACAGCCAGTAAACGTCCCACTGCTGGGCAAAGGCCTCCCTGTCGAAATTAACCTTGAACCTTGTAAGTGCAAACAATATTGTAACAAAATGTTAATTTGTAGTTACTGATTACACAGAACGTCTGCCGTCCGACCTCAACCCCTGAGGGTAAGCTAGTAAGCATCACGACTAAAATAGTCGCCTTACTACGATGATGATTAGGTGATTGTGATAACAACCGGGACAGCTTTACGTGCTCTCCGAGACAAGGTGGGGACAAGGACAAACACCGTAACTACGGACAAACAAATCTGTAATCCGAGAGGAGATCGAACCCGCACCGTTGGTATTAGAGGTTAATTGAGTACTACTACACCAGAGTGGTCGTCCGAATAATTTTATTTTATTTATTTTATTTTAGGATCTCCAACAAAAGATACACAGAAAAGAATTTAAAAAGAACAATGTTACTTTAACACAATATGTGTGCTCCTTCAATTATAGGAGACCACAGCTTGGTCATATATGTAAATTATTAACATTTTATAAATAGAAATGAAGAAACGTAAAATTAATAAATTGCTAAGTTTTAATTATATTATATTATATTATATTATATTATATACATAAGAATAAGGAATACAATATATAAAGCTGTAATATATCAATAAAGTATTTTATTGAGGCAACTCTTATATTCGTTTAGTTTTATGGTAAATATATCTAAATCAGCATGTTGCATTGAAAGTATATTGTATTCAGACTCTTGGCATAGCAGCAAAATGTCCCAGATTAGTTTTAGACGTGGGGATGTAAAATAAACGGTATGAACTTATACGAGGCAAACGAGAAGGAATATTAAATTTTAGTAATTGTAATAAGTCACTACAGTCAACTTTCGCGTTCACAATTTTATATAAGACTGTTAAATCAATAATCATTCTGCGACAAGCTAACGAAGTCGTCTGGTAGTGTTTGAGCCGATCGAAATAACTAAGAAGATTTTTGGCCTTAATATCACTGTAAGAAAGATGATAGAGGAAACGCTTTTGGACGCTTTCTAGCCGTTTTTTATAGATGTCGTAATGTGGGTTCCAGATTATAATGTTATATTCTAGGATAGGACGGACAAGTGCGTTAAATAATTTTATTTTAGTTGACGGCTTCTTGAAATCTTTGCTATTTCTAAGGACAAATCCTAGCATTTTAAATCCCTTCGATGTAGTTTACTACTTTAGAAGTTTTTTACTACTTATGAAATTTAACTTATCGTCGATACTCAATTCGATGAATTTTTGACATGAATACAATAGATGATTTGCCTCACAACACGGACATAATCTTTTTATGAATTTATCGGACTTTGAGCTTGATTTGTTACAATGTACTTTCGATCTATTATGTGATGTTTTAGTAAACTTATTATAATCATGAAATTGTTTATTATGTGAAACTTGTAGTGTCTCTAACATATCAGCCCTCGCTTTTAAAAACTGTAATAAATCGTCTACTTGTAATCGCGCTTTACATTCGTTGTGGTTACCTAACATCATATCACTCCTATACTTCTCCCACTCCTGCTCTGTAGTGTCGTCAAGCTTAGAAACGATCATATATATTATTAACGTGTCCCAGTGTTCCGTAGGTTCACCCAATAACTTAAGAGATCGTAGGTTTTTAAGAACACAGTCAATCAATTTTCGCAATAAAACGGGAGACTCTTTAGATACGCTTTGAATGTTAAATAACGCTTTGACGTGATTATGTATAAGCAATCTACTAGTGTTGTATCTATTCATTAGTAACTCCCAGGCAATAAAATAATTCTCAGAAGTAAACTCTAATGAATTAATTACTAATGCAGCAGGACCCTTTAAAGATGATTTAAGATAATGAAATTTTTGTATGTTACTAATATTTTTACGAGAGAAAGATATGTGTTTTTAAACTCAAGCCATTGTTCATATGAACCGTCGAAATTAGGTAAAGTAATAGTAGGCAATTTTACCGACTGATACGTATTATCTAGATCTGAATTATTACAATTCGACGAAGTAAAATCTAGTATGCAATTGCCTTGAGCTATTATATTATAATATTTAGTTTCGAAAGAATCTCTCTCGTCAAGATGTTCATCTTCCTGTGAATCAGGAAGAATCCCTTCTAGTTTAGATTGAACATCATTAAATTCGGACAATAAATTAGATGCTCCCTGTACGCGTAAACTTAATTCAGTGCGCCTAATGCGATCTAAAACCTGATTTTCGAAAGAACTAACATACGTAGATAATTTAGTCAGCCTGCTTTTCAATGTACCTCTTTGTCGAACTAGGTCTTTTATTAATTGCGCAGTAGAATCCAACACAGGAGTCTTAGGTACAATATATATATTCTCTTTTAGACATTTTGGTGGTATATAGAAAGAGAAGTACTTACAATAAAATAGTCGATTTGAGCTGGGAAGTACCGCGTTCCAGCTCGCGCGTAGTGACAGAATAAAATAACTGAAATAGATAACAGTCACGATATTAGCCCAAGGATGTAAAATTTGGTGGGATAACCTGGCTGGTACGTCTCACCGAGTTGACTGCGATGTTGCGAAGACGACTGCAGATGCCCCTTGTAGCGATAACGTCCTTGGTAGTTTGGCGTGGTGATCTTCGTTAGAAGCTCCGCGCGTCAATCTCGCCTTCCCTGGTTCCCTCCTTGTGCGTTGGATGGGCGGCAGCGACATTGCAGCTTCTTAACGTTGTAGAGCAGTTAACTTGATATAATATTAGATTCGGCTCGAAGTCGACCAATATTACGGACTTTTAATTATTTAGTAAAATAAAAGCCATGTAATGTTTGTATAGCGTGAATAATCTGACGTTCCATTTTATTTCAAATTATATAAATTACATTTTTCTTCTTATTTTATAATTGACAGCATTACTAAAATATCATATGAAACTAATATTATTGTGGACATTAAATGGATTCTGATTAGCAATAATGTGTCAAACCATAAAAAATAAAATTCAGAGGTATCGATGTATTTTGACAAGGCGTCGCGTATTTAACATTATAAAAAAAAATCAAGTCATCTAAATCAAATAAGTATGGAAAAAAGTTTTTTTAATTTAATGTTTCGGATTTTGAAGTGTGTTCCATATTTTGCAATATGCAATCTCATGTATTAAAAAAAATATTATTAGATAAATCTTTTTTCATTTTAAACAAATTAATCAGAATAGGTTTGACATGTTTAGACGCCATCTCAAAATGAAGTTCGTGTGGCTTGACACAGTATTGCTTATCAGCGTCCAATTGTGTATTTGTGTCTTTCTATTTCATGGCGAATCGTAGGTACGTTCCTTCGTTTAATAATAATTACAAAGGCGATGGGTCGAAGGTGTATCCGGTATAATCTAATAACTGACCTACCTACTATCAATATGACACGCTGAGACGATCAATAAATATTGACGCTGTAGAATGGAACTAAAATACTTTACATAGTTCGTCAATTTTAATTTTTTCTTTCCACATTATGAAATGAAATCAGATTTTATTCTTCCGTTTTGTTAGATTTTTGAACCATTTTGATCGCGCTGTCGTGACGTATCCAGCAATGTATCATTTATTAAAATCGGCCCCCACGTTTGGTCTAAATAGTGCCACAAAGATACAAACCCACATGCATACTTACATAGGTTGATAAACATATTATCCTTTCCATCGCGCAGTCGGGTAAAAAAGTGGAACCGACTTCAAACGCAAAACACGTTATTTCGATTACTTAAAAGACACTTATTTCAGTTATTACCATTTTAAAATCTGAAAAATTCTATGGCACTTATCGGACAGTATATCCTTTCTAAGAATATATCATTTGAGAGTACATCTTTTCTTATAATAACGAAAAAAGAATTAACAAAATCATTTCAGCTGTTAACAAATAATCAATGAATTTACATAAAAAGAAATACCGTAGAAAAGAGAACCTTCTTCTCTTTTGTAGTCGTTTGAAGAAATTGATGTGTTAATTAACGATTCATTAATGAAAAGCTTGTCTTAAGATTTTCGCGATTATTACTCAATGAAATAAAACTTGAGACCTATCAAGAGTAATATTCCTTTACAGACTGTGGGAGTATACAAACTCGAATGTGAGTGTGGTTTATCTTACATAGGCCAAACAAAGAGAAGCATCGGTACTAGGGTCAAGGAACACATAGGAGATGTCAAAAATAGGCGTTCTTCAAAGTCTGCAGTCTGCGAAAATGCTTTGGATAAACCTAACCATTTTATTCGATTTGATAAACCACAGATCCTCGCTAGAGAACATAGATTCATTCCGAGAATTATACGCGAGGTTATTGAAATTCAAAAACATCCGAACTTCAATAGAGAAGATGGTTGGAGACTTTCAAACACCTGGGATCCATTTAATAAAAATTTAAAATCCCAAGTCCAACAGACTGCAAGACCCAAAGATACAGTTAGTGCCTTCTGCGTGCAACCGGAACGTTATTCGAGATACCAACTAGGAAACCGTTGGCGGTAGTTGTAAATAATATCTTCTGGAACCTCAAATAGACGAATGTCATCTTAGTCCACCCGTGACCACGAACGCTGTAAAGTGCTCGAAACGTCGGGATGATAAAAATAATTAATATACGCAATTTAAAACCGTTTAAAATAGTTTTATTTCAATTAAATGCTTACTCGAATTAGGTATTTCTTTAATTTAAATACGAATAAAACAATTCAAAAGAATACTTTCACTCGCTTAGATCGAAGTGCAGCCCTACTTGAACCAAGAGAAGCTCATCAGCTACAGCCGCTCCCTGGGCATCACCATCACCGCGTACTCTCCCCTCGGCTCTCCGGACAGACCCTGGGCCAAGCCGGGAGACCCGCAGCTGCTGGACGAGCCGCTGCTGAAGACTGTTGCCGACAAGTATAACAAGAGCCCCGCTCAGATCCTCATCAGGTGAGTTCATGGTAACACGCGTAGCTTTCACATGGGAGGTGTTTGACCAAGAGAACTGTCCAAGGGTCTGACTGGTTTATCAGGTCATCAGGCAGCAATATGGTATGATTCTATACGCTTATAAGTTATTTAGAAATCATATAATCAAGTGTCATCCCCATTCGTCCAATGTACTAAGTAGAGTTAAGTCGTATACTAAGAGGAGTAGGGATCTGGAACTACTTTCTTACCTATAACAATTCATGAGATACAGCTGACAGACGGACAGACAGCGGAGGCTGGTAATAGTCTCATTGGTACTCTACGAATGTGGTTTCTACAAGAAGAACAAGCAAGAAACTCGATAAGATACTATTTGCAAGTTTTCTTGTTTGTTTGTTTGTTTGAACGCGCTAATCTCAAGAACTACCGGTTCAAATTGAAAAATTCTTTATGTGTTTATTTCTTGAGGAAGGTTATAGGCTATATTGCATCACGCTATGACTCATAGAAGCGAAGAAGTAACCATAAACGCGAGTCAAACCGCAAGGGACAAATAGTATTTTTATAAAGTTACAAGCTCGCGGCTTCGCCCCGTATATTTTGGAATTAGTTGAAGCAATTAAAAAAATCGGTAAATCACCATGCTTCAAGGGATTTAACTACTTAACACGTAGAATAATTTAATTTATTACATATACAGCGAAATTGTTAGCGTTCCAGGATTTAATACCCCCTAGCTCACTATAAGGGGTAATTTTGAAATTCTGGGATACACATATTTAGTTATATTCCCTAAGCAATGTTTGTGCTCAGTTTAAGGACAATCGGCCAAAAAATACCTTTTCTCCATACAAACTTTACAACCCCCGTGCACCCTAGTTTCAATTAATAGTACCCCGTTTTCTATTTTTAATTTCATTACTATTACCCAGAAATATGTGTATTAAGTTTTAAGTTAATACAACCACAGAATAAGATTTTGCATACAAACGTTTTTCCCCCTTTTCACCCTCTTAGGGGTGAATAATCAAAAAACCCTTTCTTAGTGGATGCCTACACCTTAAAAGCCACCTACTGCCTAAATTTCGAGAACGTAGCCCCGGCGGTTTAGGCTCTGCGTTGATAAATCAGCCCGGACAAGTGATTTTATATGTATAGAAGATACTGTCATACCACAAAAGACGCATTAAAACCATGTTGAACACGTGTCTAGCTAAACAGTGTTTAAAAATTAAACATTGCTTAAAATATTATCTAAGTTACAGCGAATAAACTCATAAAAACATATTGATAAAATGTTATACGTTACATTTGACAGCTGAAATAGGTTTTAGACATCTATTGAACTCACTTACACGTATGTTAATCTATATCTAAAGCATGATTAACTCGAAACTGTGCTTAGACGCGGATGTAGTACGGATTTTTTTAAACACGCGTTTAACGTCCGTTTAAATCTTTTGTAGTAAAGCAGATAAATGTTATAATAACATAGTTTTATTACGTCGCTATCGCAATAAACAGCTCATTATAATGTGCTCATAAAACGATTAAAAAACTCAAGTATTATCAATTTAATTAAAATCTAACATCTGTTTATTTTCTCATACAATGTAATGTAATGTTGTCTTTTTTTTTTAATACAAAAAATTGAATCTCATTAATTCAATTTATTATACAACTGCCTGCTTAATAAAAGGCGTGAGGCGAGAAATACACTTGTAGTAAATATTTGGACACTGATAAACAATACTATGTCAAACCACACGGCCTTCATTTTGAGAAAAAGAATTTTGAGAAGTTCAAAAAAATTGTAAAGAAACGTTTGTGTGTTAGAGGTTATTATAATATTAAAGATTTCATAGATGATGACACACCTTGGGAATAATGCGATCGCTTCCAGGCTGTCTCAATATATTTTATGTATACGTATACTTCTTCAAGCAAATTTATTAAGAATAGGTTTGACATCATTAGACGCCATTTTCTCAAAAGAGTCCGTCAGTACCTACGCGTGGGTGTCAAATATATGGTAGTATGTATAATTTTTTTTCTATAAAGTTAATGTATTTTTATGTATAATTTAAGTATGCGTTATTCCAAACACCTCCATCCGCGCAATGTTTATAAAAAGGGGTACACAGCTTTTGCCTCACGTATTAATGTAATGAAGTTTCTTTCATTTCTTATATTGGCCGTTTTGGTATTCAATACAATCAGTTTATAGACATTAAGTATTATACTAAATGTTTCTCTTTCAGGTAAATTTATTTTAATTAATATTTGTCAAAAAATGCATAAGAAACTATAAATAATAAACAAAAAAAAAAAGTAGAAAAAATATTAATAAAAAATGTCCTCTTTCAGAGCATGTGGTTTTAATTCAAATATAATATTAAAATACATTATATAAATAAATAGACAGACACGTTGGCGTAGTGGTCACTGCAACTGACTCAAGTGCTAACGGTCGCGGGTTCGATCCCCGCTAAAACGTCTGTATTGGCCATACGGGTGTTTGTCGTGGTCTGGGTGTTTGTGTTAGTGTTATGATTGTTTCTGGATCCCCGACACAAGGTCACGCGATCTTAATGGGAGCCGTTGAGTTGAAGTCCGCGTGGCTTGACGTAGTATTCCGGCGTCCATTTATAAATATAATCTTCCCCAGGTATGCGATCGACCGCGGCTTGATAGTCCTTCCTAAATCCGTGACCAAGAGTCGCATCATCGAGAACTTCAACGTATTCGACTTCCAGCTGTCCGCTGAGGATGTGAAGACCATTGGCAGCTTGGAGTGCAACGGCAGAGTGTGCTCAATGAGCGAGTAAGTGGGGTATAGTCTGGGGGCCTATATGCGAAATGTGATGATGATCGGTTGGGTAGTGAATGTGTAACATATATTTTACGTTAGATCGCTTGTTTTTTACTAGTCGATTCACGCAACTTAGGCTGCGTGGAATGTATATTTTGAATAGTCTGTTATATTGATGTTTTTTTATACTTACTATGTCATATTTCAACCACTTTATATTTTATTTTCGTGACATATATCGTATGTTTTCTCTAAATTTTAATCTATATCTGTACCAAAATTCATGATAATCGGTTTTGCTGGATATTGACGTTAAAAATCTGTATTCACTTCCAACTGTCACAAGCTCGTCAATCGTCGCCCAAAGATATTCGCGCTTGCTCAGTCGTTCGACCACGTCGTCCAAAGTTATCGGCATTATAAATGACAAAATCTACATGCTTATAACATATGTTTAATAGTATAATATAATTATGTAGGCCTAATAATTTATAATAATATATTCTTAACCCTTAAATGCATCTTGTTATCAAATGTATACATACCACGATTCACGTTATTTTATTGAAGTCACGTGGTATTTGTTTCCGAGCGCACTTTGACGACCATAGATAATAAATATAGTGAGTGTTAATAAAGAAATTATGCAAATTTCGGCGGCAAATCTATCTTTTTTTACATTTCTATTTGGCGGTCGACTAAGAAGCGTCTCCTTAATTTTGTATTCATTAATATACGAGTGCTATTTCTTATAAAAAATATATGTTCTCAACTATTATTAGGTAAATACCTAAATGTAGGTAACATTTTTCCACAGGAAACATTTTTCCAGGCCGCTATAAAAAACCATGCATTTAAGGGTTAACACAAATTTTTATTGTTGCAGCTTCCATCACCCCGACTATCCGTTCCACGATGAATATTAATTCAGAATGAAGTATGTGAAATAAAGTATTCTATTACGCACAATAAAAATTGTTTTATTTCTTATACAGCCAATAGATTCTCGCTAATTAAGATAAAGCCTAGCTAGACCCTGACTAAAGCTCGTATACGGACTGGCTCGACCGGGGCAGTACCTCACTCTCACAGAAGATTGGGATGACGTTACTTATACTAATATAGCTGCGTTTAATCCCTGTATCCCATCCTTGCTTGCTGTTCCCTTTCAACACTTATTCCTTTTGAAGCTGGCAACGCATTTGTCTTCTTTGGTGCTTTGAATATCCATGGGTAATTACTTACCATCTAGTGTCCCGCCTGTGAGGCCAAGTGTTTTTTTTTATAAAAAAAATATATATATTTTAAACTTTCGCGATGTATACTATTCATATTTAATATAACGGGTCTTATCGCGATCACTTATGGTAGTAATACATTTTTATTAAATACCTTCGTCGAAACGTCGGGCAATAAAAAGGTATTACTACCATTAGTTATCGCGATAAGACCCGTTATATTAAATATGAAAAAATATATATTAAAGATATTTACTGATTTATTATAATTAAGTTTGTTTTCTTAATAAATGGGTTAAATACTTTGATATGAAAATTAATTTAATATAGCATAAGTATTGGCTGACTTTGATGAAAACTAAAATTGTGTCATTATTATTTTTTAAATTAATTTTCATTATATTAATAATAAAGACATAACACATTTTAAAAAACTCCGGACTACTAAACATATTTTAAAAATTTTAATGCCACTTGAAAGATACATTATTCTAGATGGTCATAGGTTATATCTAATGTAAATATTCATATTATTTTAATACAACATTAACGCAAGCAAAAGCTAATAAAGGATATGTTGGGATGAAATAAAACTAATTAAAATATACTGTATTTGTCTATGGTATCTTGTTAATTAGTTAGTCGGTGATATATGGATGCTGATAAGCAATAATGTGTCAACCCACAAAAAGATAAATTCGGAGATATTGATGTATTTTGATACTACATCACCTATTTAACATTATAAAAAAAATTAAAGTCATATAAACTAAAAAAGTAGAGGAAAAAGTTTCTTTATTAATTGGTTCGAATTTCAAGTGCGTTCCATATTTTGCAATTTATACAATAATCTCAAACATTCAAAAAACTTTTTATTAGATAATGTATTAGAATATGTCAGTCTGATTTGAATTAATTATACCTCTTATCAAAAAATAAAATAAAAGATGAATACATACTTCTTCGAACATATTTGTTAAGCATAGGTTTGACATGTCTAGACGCCATTTTCTTAAAATGAAGTCCGTGTGTCTTGACATAGTATTGCTTATCAGCGTCCATATATCTTCAGAACACACCTTACCTTTCTCTAGAATAGACTATTCGTTCTAGCTCTTACAAATATATTTATAATTACATGTAAACTAGAGACTAGAACCCCAGTGATAACATAACAGAATATACCTAAGTTCAATCTGACTTCAGTCGACGAATAGTGATAACCGTGAGAGCGCTGAGACATCTCTATAACATTGCAAAAACACATGGAAATTAGAATTAAAATAATTAGTCTTTATCTAATATCAGAATCAAAATTATATTTACTAAAACAATTATAACATCCATTGTTGTTTTTAAGAGGTCGTGTAACTATTAACTGATGCATATTAATCAACATACCTAGTTTTGATAATTAATTATCATTGTTGTAAAAGAAACTGAACGCAAACTATTAAAAAAAGAAACTATAAAATGGACGCTGATAAGCAATACTGTGTCAAGCCACACGAACTTCATTTTGAGAAAATGAAGTTTAAGGTTGTCAAACCTATTCTTATTCTCCAAACCTAATCTTAATAGATTTGTTTGAAGAAGTATACCTTGTCTTTTCTATTTTAATAAAAGGTAAATTGAATTTTAAATTAGATTGGTATAACCAAAAGTTTTATCTAATAATAAGTATTTTAAATATTTTTGGGATTATTGTATAAATTGCAAAATTTGAAACGCACTTGAAATTCGAAACGTTAAATTTTTCTTAATTTTTCCGTGATAATTTAGTTTAGACGACTTGAATTATTTTAATAGTGTTAAAAAGATGATGCATTATCAAAATACATCAATATCTCCAAAACTTTTTGTGAGTTGACACATTATTGCTTATCAGCATCCAAATAATGTAGCTTACTTTTCATATAAAAAATATGTTTATTGGTCAATTTACAGATCGCCAGCTCGGTGGATTACTATTTAACAAGTCTTCCAAAGTGGAAACGTATGGTTTTGCCCTTATTCTCAATCGCCACCTTTTACAACGATCTCCGCTTGGACTATACATATGTAGACGCTATAAGCGATGTGTCAGCCCACAAAAAGTCGAATTCGGAGATATTGATGTATTCTGAGAATACGACACGTATTTAACATTATGACAGACACGTTGGCGCAGTGGTCACTGCAACTGACTGAAGCGCTAACGGTCGCGGGTTCGATCCCCGCTCACGACAAACGTCTGTATTGGCCATACGGATGTTTGTCGTGGTCTGGGTGTCTGTGTTAGTGTTGTGTGTGTTTCCGGACCCCGACACAAGACCATGAGGTCTTAATGGGAGCCGTTGACTGTGATGCGTTTATTATTATTATTATTATTAAAAAGTTTAACAAGTAATTTAAACTAAATAAGTACTGAATTTATTGTTTCGAATATTGGAGTGTGCTATTATATTTTTTTCAGTATGCAATAATCTAAAGTATTTGAAAAACTTATTATTGGATAAAACTTTGTATTATACTGTTAAGTTATCTCCGGGGTTCTAGTAACTAGTTTATTCGTTATTATGAATATATTTCTGAGAGTAAAAACGAGCAATCTATCCTAGAGAGAGGGAGGGTGCGTACTGCCGAAATATAATAATAACTAACTGATCAACGAGCTACCATAGACTAAATACAGTATTATTTACTTTTATGATATATTCCTAACAGATACCAATTTGCTTTTAATTCATTATACCTTTTATCAACATAGAAAAAAAGATGGATGTATACGTCTTCAAACAAATTTGATATAGGTTTGACTTGTTTAAACGACATTTTCTAATAATAAAGTCCGTGTGGCTTGACGCAGTATTGCTTATCAGCGTCCATGTACAGTCATAAGATGTAATTGCAGATTCCACAAAAATTTATTATTAAAATAATAAAACAATATATTTCATATAATATTTATAATTACAGAAATCATTTATTAAAATATTTACACAAAGGCGATCTTATCGCTTACAGCAATTTCTTCTTATCAAAAGAAATTAAAATCTTGAAAGGAAATAGGGTAATATAAATAATAATAAATAAAATGACACAAAAAAATGTTTATTATATTATAATGCGACACATGACACGTGTCAGCTGTATATCGTATTGTAATGTGACACGTGCGGCGCGTCGTGTCGTGTCGTGTAGCGGTGCACGGCGCGCATGTGCTTGAGCGCGTAGTGCAACAGTTGTACTGGTGCTGTGTGTCGTAGTGCGACGCGTGTGTCGCGTCGGCTCAGGTCTGCGCGAGCTGCGGCACGGGCCCCGTGTAGCGGTGCACGGCGCGCATGTGCTTGAGCGCGTAGTGCCGACAGCTGTATGCGCGCGCGCAGAGAGCGCAAGCCACGCGCGCGGCGCTGTGGCAGGCGCGCCGGTGCATGTGGAGACTGTTATTCGCTTTGAACGCCGCGGGGCACAGCGAGCACTTGGGACAATTTTATACTTTTAAACTCCCCTTATACGTTACAGTTTACAAATAAAGAAATTTAAAGTACATATTACAAAGTCCTTAGTAGCGTAAGCATATTATTCTGTTCAAGATGATAAAGATGCTTGGATTTAGTATAAGCTGGATTCTCACAGGGTGTTTAATATATTTGTAACTCTTAAATGTATGTACCTTTGTAACCGACTTAAAAAAAGGAGTGGTCTCAATTCGACCGTATTATTTTTTGTCGTCGCCGTCTGTAGACCGATTTTCATTTTTTTTTGTAAAACTTTTAAAAAGAGTAACTATCGAGTTTTTGCCGATTCTTCTCGGTAAAATCTACATTCTGAACCGGTGGTAAATTAATTAATTAATTAGTTTTTTGTTGTTTTATTTGTTTTTGTATTGACGATTCAAAAGCCTACTTGAATAAAGCATATTTTGGTTTTCATTTTGTTTTATATCGCTCTCAAAAATAAAAAACATCTATCAGCGACTCATTCTTGACACAGATCACCTAGATAACTATTTCCAAGTCACATAGTTACGAAAGCAAGCTCCAGGTGTAATTCTCACCTGGAGGCAATAACAATCTCACCTTGAACTGTTTCTCGGTGCGGTGCGACTGGCGGTGCTGCGCGAGCAGGTACGCGGCGTGGAACTTCGCCCCGCAGGTTTCGCACACGAAGGGCTTCTCGCCGCGGTGCCGGCGCTCGTGGTTCTAGCGTTTGACGAAATATCGCGTAATATAGAACGTGTAAATTATATCAGTAATGTAAATTGTGTGAATGATATAAGTCTATACTAATATTATAAAGCTGAAGAGTTTGTTTGAACGCGCTAATCTCAGGAACAAGTGAATCGAATTGAAGATTTTTTTTATTAGATAGTTTATTTATTGAGGAAGGCTGTATTACATCACGCTACGACTCTTAAGAGCGAACAGGAGCCATACACGAGTGAAACAACAAGAGACAGTTACTGCCTTACTACAAAAGATTTAAACAGACATTAAACGCGCGTCTAAGACAGTTTTGAGTTAAACATGCTTTAGACATAGATTAATATACGTTTAAGTGAGTTTAATAGATGTTTAAAACCTATTTTTGCTGTCAAATGTAACGTATAACATTTTATCAATAAGTTTTTTTATGAGTTTATTCGCTGTTAAGCGATTTAGATAATATTTTAAGCAATGTTTAAATCTTAAACACTGTTTAGCTGGACACGTGTTCAACATGGTTTTAATGCGTCTTTTATAGTATAACAGTTAGTGTGTAAATATAGTAATATAATGTAAATGGTATAAACAATGTTAATTGTGTATACAAAATTACTTAAATAAATAATCTAATAAATGCAGGTTGTGTTAGTAATGTAAATGTTTTAAATAATGGCAGTAACGTTAAAACATAGACAATACTAATTGTATAATTAATAATGTAAGGAAAAAAAGTATGAATAACGGTACACGTGTATTTAAAATCAGTAAAGTAAATTGTGTAAAAATGTTAATTGTGGAAATAAAGTTAGTAATATAAAAATGTAGATTATATAAATAAAGACACTTTTATAAAAATTGTAAATAACGTCAATTGTGTAAATGAACTCAGTAATGTAAATTGTGTAAATAGTAGATTGTGTAATAGAGTCATTGGTGTCAACGTGTTCCCTCACCCGCATGGCCATGACGCCGGCGCTCTGGAAGTCGCAGTAGCTGCACTTGAACTTCTCGTAGCCGTGTTTGGCGCGGTAGTGCTCGCTCAGGCGGAACTTGTTGCCGAAGCGCTTGCCGCAGTGCTTCGGGAAGTCAATGTTACCTTCTTAAATGGACGCTGATAAGCAATACTGTGTCAAGCCACACGAACTTCATTTTGAGAAAATGGCGTCTAAAGATGTCAGTCAAACCTATTCTTAATAAGTTTGTTTGAATATGTTTTTATCCATATTTTCTTATCTTTTTCGACAAAAGGTATAATGAATTAAAAGCAGGCTGATATGTTTCATACATTATCTAATAAAAAGTTTATTAAATGTATGAGATTATTGTATAAAGTACAAAATATAGAACGACCTTGAAATTCGAAACAATTCATTAAGAAACTTTTTTCCGTGCTTATTTAGTTTATTTGACTGTATCTATTATTGAATATTGTTAAATAGGTGATGCAGTATCAAAATACATCAATATCTCCGAATTTCACTTTTTGAGGGTTGACACATTATTGCTTATCAGCATCCAAATAAACGCATCACACTCAACGGCGGCTTAAGATCTCGTGACCTTGTGTCGGGGGTCCGAAAACATATACACTAACACAAACACCCAGACCACGACAAACTTCCGTATAGCCAATACAGACATTTGAAGTGAGCGGAGATCGAACCTGTGACCACTGCGCCAACGTGACGAACTAACGACAGTTTCGAGTTAAACATGCTTTAGATATAGATTAACATACGTGTAATTGAGTCTAATAGATGTCTAAAACCTATTTCAGCTGTCAAATGTAACGTGTAACATTTTATCAATAAGTTTTTGTATGAGTTATTCGCTGTTAAGCGATTTAGATAATATTTTGAGCAATGTTTAATGTTTAAACACTGTTTAGCTAGACACGTGTTCATGGTTTTAATGCGTCTTTTGTAGTATGACAGATATGAATATAATTTTTCCTCACATTAACGTAAACCACAAAGCACAGCTAGTATATAAAAAAATACATAAACAGATCGTTTACCTCGCATACAGGCCCTAATCCAGCGTGTTTGATTGCTTTATGTGTCCGGAGGCTCGCCTTCTGCATCTTCTTGTGGCAAACGTCACATTCGATAACTTCACGGCCCTGGAGAAAGACTACTTTTATATTATACTAGCTGGTCGCGGCTACGCCCGCATATAATAATAAACGCATCACACTCAACGGCCCCCATTAAGATCTCGTGACCTTGTGTCGGGGGTCCGGAAACACAACACTAACACAAACACCCAGACCACGACAAACATCCATATGGCCAATACAGATATTTGCCGTGAGTGGGGATCGAACCCGCGACCGTTAGCGCTACAGTGAGTAGCAGTGACCAATGCGCCAACGCGTCTGTCATATATATTTTGGAATTTCAGCTAAATAAATCTACCAGCGAAATTGTGATTTATCCAGGATTTCTTACCCCCTAGCGTCATTTTAAGGGATGATTTTGAAATTCTGGGATACATATATTTAATTATTCTCCCTAAGTAATGTTTGTGCTGAATTTAAGGATAAACGGTCAAACACATTTTCTCCATAAAAACTTTACAACCCCCTTGCACCCCAGTGTGGAATAATAATACCCGTTTTCTATTTTACATTTCATTACTATCACCCAGAAGTATGTGTGTTAAGTTTTAAGTTAATACGACCACGGAATAAGATTTGTTGACAGCTTAGTTTCCAGACACAATTATTTAAATTATTTTACAGTTTAACTTGAAAGTGTTGTGGAAATAATAAACTTCTAACTAGCAATTCTATTAATGATGAAAGTTCAGTCATCGATAATGATAAGTACTACTCACCGACTTGCATGCTCTTCGTCTCTTTTTGACGGCACAACTGGCCACATGTTTCACTAATAAATCCTTATTGTTAAATTCTTTTTTGCAAAACTAGAATAATAAAAAAAAATCCCTTTGATGAGATAATAGAAAACATACAGGATTATAAACATGACACATTACACTATCTAGCTAGCACCGCTGTGCTTTTATGTGCTAAATTTGTGTTTGAATTCATCTTGTGCTCGGTGAAGGAAAACATTGTGAGGAAACCTGCATGTGCTGGTAGAGACATGTATATCTGCCAACCTGCAGTGGAGCAGAGTGGTGGATTACGCACTAAACCTTACCCTTAATAGGATTGGAGGTCTTTGCCCAGCAGTGGGATATTTACAGGCTGTTACTTTATTTTACTTTTAAATTGACACGACGTTTTCACGATTACTTACTCTGCATTTAAAGCTGTCTGTACCATGTATTGACGTCAAATGTCGATTCAAATTCTCTTTCAAAATATAATCGTTACACAGTTCGCATTGGACACGGCTGTCGTCAGCGCCAGGGTGGTGTCTCATCATGTGCATATTTAAACTACGTCGGGATAAATTCTTTTGACACAACTTGCAAGTTATTCTAGTGCTATTGTCGTTAATGTCGTATAGAATATCTTTTTTTGTGCGTGAATTATTTTGTGTGTTTTCTGCTAAAAATATGAGAGGCTTGTCGTCATCGTCGGTTTCATTATTTTTTAATTCAAATTCATTTGATACATCCTCTATACAGATTGTATCTTTTTTAAGGATTTCAAAGACATTGTTTTTTTTAACATTTTCAGACATCACTGTTTGTGTGTGTTCATCTTCTGTTTTACAATCTGTATTATTTTCATTTTCTTTTTTTATATCTAAAAGCTTTGTTTCAGCGTCTTTACATTTTTTTCTAAAATCCAAAACATGTTGAACACTTTTTAGGCAATCCGAACACATATTTTGAGGAAGACCATCATTTTTTTCCACCTAAAATTAAATATATTAAATATATAAAAGAATATTTATTATTGCTTTTTTTTATTATTCGTCATATCTATTAACACAATAAAATAATAAATATTTATTTAACAATGTTATAAAGAAAATAGAAAAACAAATTAAAAAAAAAAGTTTAAATAGTCTTAAATTATTTAATTTTCACTTACCTTCACACACGTTATTGAGAAAATTGTATCTATATAAAATATGTTGTCTGTTTCGGTCGTAAATATAGGATTAAGATTAATTCCAGATAAACATGTTCGGCAAATTTTAGTTAAATCCATTTTTTCATTTATTTTTTTCCGGTGTTAATGATTTATTTATAGGCAAAGTACGAAGAATATAATAATAAAAAAAAATTCAAGTGAGTCAATATTGTAATATATAACGAGTTGTTTACAGTACTTGTAGTTATTAACATAGAAAAGAGGTTTAAAACAATTTATTTACAATTTTAGTATACAACAACTATTGTGATGAAGTGTCAAAATATATTTTAAAAAAACCGGAACTACCGTAAATTGGAATGAGCATATGTACTTGAACATAATAAAAAAGTATTTTCTTAAATCAAAATGATGACTTTTTCAAAACAATTATATAGCAAAAAAAAACTCTAATATAATAAATCTAACAATATTGTAAAAATTTAAATAAAAAACGACTTCAAAATGACGGACGTAATTTTCTAACAATAACATACATTGAAAAACAAAATAATACTTTAAAGTAAATTATTTTATTACAAAGTGTAATAAATTAAAAATTTGAATAAAATACTTATACGCTCTATAAGAAAACAAAAACTTTAATTATTTTTGCAAGAAATGGAATGTAAAAAATGTATAACTCCATTCAACGCAATTTCGATTCCCAATCGTTATCAAAATATCTCTTGCTTTTTTAAGTTCCAAATAAAAAGACTTCTATTTTTTATTTATTGCACAAATAATTAAAATTAAATAATTCATTAAGGACAGTATTACTGTCGTGAAAATGAAATACATAATTATATTAATTGCACTTCGTGTGAGTACTAAGCGTGTAATGAGATTTGATTAGTATTGAAAAACGTCAATGCCAAAATTTACAATTTCAAATTGACGACAGTAAAACAATATGAGTTTCACGTGTTTTGAAAAGAAAACTATATACTTTTCGTAATAAAATTAATTTAAAAGGCTATGTGATTGTTTTCTATCAAAATGTTGCTCACAGAAGATAAAGAGATCGATATATTCGTAGCGAGTAAGATAGGATCTTTCAAACGTAAGTTTTTAATTAAAAAGATGGTTATTTTGTGTTTAAATATTGTTATTCTTATGTATTTAGTCTTATTATAAATATATTTTTAGGCATTATTCAAGCCAATTTTGATTCAGCCTATTTAAAAAAGGTAAAATTTGGCTTGTAACTTTATATGTAGGGGGTAATCCTTACAATTTAATTGAAAATGAATAAAAATTACAAAAGACTTGGCTGTATGGTGTGATACATTTGTCTTTTCCCTCTAAGGAAAAAGCAAACAATAATGTAGGGGTAATCCCTGAAACTACCGCCGGTCCGTTTAAAAAAGTGGTCTGGGTGTTTGTGTTAGTGTTGTGTATGTTTCCAGAACCCCGACACAAGGTCACAAGATCTTAATTGGGGCCATTGAGTGTGATGTGTTTATTTATTATTATTACATTATATTTAATTAATTAAAATGAAAATGTTATATTTATATAAGATATACGAATTTAATACAGTTAAATATATAGAAAGGAATTATATACATAATATTTTACCATTTTTCAGATATTAAATATCACACAGATTCATCAAAAAATACTAAGAAATGTATAGAAAATTTAGTGGAAATAAAGACTTTACAGAAAGATGACGCCATCACGTCCATGGTGTGGGCCAGCGATGAGCAGACTGAAATATTGATAGGAAAGAAGAGCCAACAGGTACCAGTAACCTAACTAATATAAAAAATATAAATGTAAGATAAATAGATAGCTAAATAGATAGATAAATAGATAAGCACTTTATTGCACACACAAGACAAAAGATAATAAATGGATGCTGATAAGCAATACTGTGTCAAGCCACACAGCCTTTATTTTGAGAAAATGGCGTCTAAAGATGTCGAAACTATTCTTAATAAATATGTTTGAAGAAGTATACATCCACCTTTTCATTTGTTTTTTGATAAAAGGTATAATGAATTAAAAGCAGATTGATATATTTAATATATTATCCAACAAGTTTTCAAGTATTTGAGATTTAGTATGCATTGCAAAATATGGAACGCACTCGAACTTCGAAACAATGAATTAAGAATTTTTTTCCGTACTTATTTAGTTTATATAACTTTAAATTTGTTTTCAATAATATTAAATAGGTGATGCAGTATCAAAATACATCAATATCTCCGAATTTGACTTTTTGTGGCTTGACACATTATTGCTTATCAGCATCCAAATATGAACATTTGACAGAAAGTATAAGAGAAGTGTAAAGATAGTTTTATTGCTACAAATAATGTCTTAAGTTTATCTGTTTTTTACACTGTTTCACCTCACCTACTAAATTAATCACCGGACACGGAAAAGATCACCAGGAGTACTTATCATTCAATTAACGTATTCTTTCTGAGGCATAAACAGACATGTGCTGGTATAAAATTAACACACTGACTTAAGTATTTGATTTATAAAAAAAAAGATTAAATAAAATTATTAAGTTTTAATTTAATTCTGTTCCGAATCAGGACCGAAGTTGTATATTTTATTAACTCACGCAATATAGCAACATAATGTTTATAAGTCTACATCTCCAGATCCAAGTATACAACACTCTCCAAGGCTTCACAAAGACGTACACAGCAGACTTTGGCACTGGAGATATAGTGGGGCTCGGCAAGCATAAGAGACGTCTGCTGGCTGCTTTGTCCAGCGGTGTGGTGCAAGTATGGAGTAAGAAGGAGAACGTGATTGTGAACACGGGCGGCAAGCTGGATAAGATGAGGGTCTGTGACCAGGATACAACTCTGTTTGCTACGGGTATGTGTAAATATTTTAATATTTCTTTATTATGTCAGTTTTTGAATTTATTTACAAAACTTTTCAGTTGAAAACGGTTATTAATTGAATGTTAAATATTTTCAGGTGGCGAAGAAAATGACCTCAAAGTTTGGAGAATAGGTGAATCAGCTCCACTGTTTAGTGCCAAAAATCTGCCCCACGACTGGCTTCAGTTGAGGAGACCGGTGTGGGTCTCTGACCTGACCTTTTTGTCCCCGGAGTTGTTAGCAGTGTGCTCTCGACATGGCTATGTCAGGTAAGCTATTTAGCTCAATTTAATTAAGACTAGCTTCTCAACGACTATCTAAAAGTCATTTTTCTTCATTCGGGACTATACTTTTTTTCTAAAAAGTACTTTATGTATCTCTGGCAGCTTTCAAAATTTTATGTTGAGAAAATGAGGCGTAAGTAATAAACAAACTCACATTAGCATTTATTATATTAGGGAAGGTAATAAACATAGCGTCTTAAATAGACGATAATTGGACGCTGATAAGCGATACTGTGTCAAGGCTCATAGACTCTATTTTGAGAAAGTGCTGCCTAATTATGTCAAACCTATTTTCAACAAATTTTCGGAAGAAGTATATATCAATTGTTAATTTATTCTGATAAACGCTATAATTAATTAAAAGGAGATTGATAAAATAAAAAGTTTTATCTAATAATAAGTTTTACGAAATATGTTCAAATATCATATATTATACCTTAAGTTCTACATGAATTAAACTGTTTTTAACATCTTAGCACACATAGAACAGAAAGATAAATAAGTCATTTTCATGTTTCCAGGCTCTACGACACCCGGTCCCAAAGAAGGCCAGTCTGCAACGTGGAATTTGAAAAGATGGCTGCCACTTGTATAGCACCTGGGTTCGATGATCGGTGAGACACTTCTTTATATATCACATATCCGATAGAAATAACCCAAAGGTGCCTTAAAAAGAACAAATGAATGTTAGGTTAATGTAAGAATTTAATTCCTTATTATCAACTGCGTGATGCAGAGGAGGGTAATGTGTTTATAAGTGTACTGTATGTGGTCACACTTCAATTAAAAAACTATTTACTGTACTTATTTAGTTTAGATGACTTGAAAATTTTTTGAATAATGTTAATGTGACACTTTATCAGAATACATCAATATCTTCGAATTTAACTGTTTGTGTGTTGACATAGCCTCCATATATATTAATATGACTATTACATTACTGCCCAGGCACGTGTTGGTGGGGTTCGGGCGAGGCCAGCTCCAGCAGGTGGACCTCAGGCGAGGGAAGCCAGACAAGGGGTACAAGGGCGCGGTGGGCGCCGTGGCCGGGGTGGTGGGGGTGGGGGGCAGGGTGGTCAGCGCCAGCCTCGACCGCCACCTGCGCGTGCACGGCGCCGGCAGCAAGCGGCTGGAGTACTCGGTGAGGGAGAGGCCTGAACAATCTGTACAAGTTATACTGTAATCATCATCTACTTAACATTTTTACCGGTTATACCAGGGTCTGCTTTCCATTCTAGTCCAGATATTGGCGAGATACTGATTTTTACTCAGAGCGATTGCCATCTGACCTGGGCAAGCCATAACCATTTAAGCTAGACTAATTGGACGCTGATAAGCAATACTGTGTCAACCCACACGGAGTTCATTCTGAGAAAATGGCGTCTAAAGATGTCAAAGCTATTCTGAATCAATTTGTTTAAAGACGGATTTATACATCTTTTGTTTTTTATTTTGATAAAATATATAATTAATTAAAAGCAGATTAACATTTGTAATGTGTTATCCAATAAAAGGTTTTTCAAAAATTTGAGATTATTGTATAAATTGCAAAATATCGAACGCACTTGAAATTTGGAACATAAAATTAAGAAACTTTTTTCCGTATTTATTTAGTTTAAATGACTTGAATTCATTTTATAATAATATTAAATAGGTGTCGCTCAATCAAAATACATCAATATCTCCAAATTTGTCTTTTTGTGGGTTGACACATTATTGCTTATCAGCATTCAATTTTCCTACAACAGTTAAGTGATTGTGATAACAACAGGGACCGACATATTTACGTGCTCTCCGAGGCACGGTGGGGAGACCCACAAGAACTAACAGCCAGACCGCAAGATATTTATACAAATATATGTTCCAAGCGGGGATCAAATCCGCAACCGTGGGCGTTAGAGGTACATTCACCACTACACCAGAGCAGTCGTCACAAATAAACAATAATAAATAATTTATTCTCTCTTCACAAATATAACAAAATATCTGCTGACTGCAGATGGTCTTGTTACGGAGTCAGGTTTTAGATTTTTTTAAATTGTTTAAACACGGTGCGCTGAACCCTTAAATGCATGGATCAAAAATGAAACGCTCATTCAAAACCTAGTGTTAACTAAAAATTTTACTAAACGTCTCACTTAACTGTTTATATTTGACATGTCCCGTAATACAATAATACATACTGATATTTTTTTTACTATTTTTTACTATTCCATAAATCTATTGGTTTATCTGTTTATATAAACTGTTTTTTTGTAGGAAATAAAAAAAATTATGCATTTAAGGGTTAAATTATGTTAAAATATTTCAATAATATTAATTCCACCAGCAATACCTCACATCGAAGCTGACGTGCGTCCTCGTTCAAACAGCGACGCGCACGCCTCTCAAGAGGGCAGACGCGGAGGTCAAAGAGGAGGAGCCTGCAGAGGTCGAGGTGAAAGGGGAAGAGGACATGGACGATATCTTCGAGAACATGGAGACTGTTGGGTGAGTTTTGTAACGATTATGTTTTTATCCAACTGACTCGGAAAGAGGGTTGCATGTTTAATACTACTTGTATCCTAATTCGTGTCAACAATATTTTATTGTAGAATTTAAAAAGGATTTCGTAAAAGTTTTTTGGGAAATTAAATTATTATTATTATCGTTTTTCACATTTATGTATGTCTGTGGATATGTGGATAATAAGCAATACTGTGTCAAGCCACACGGACTTCATTTTGAGAAGATGGCGTCTAAATATGTCAAAATATTTCTCAATAAATTTGTTTGAAGATGAAGTATATAATTTTTTTTCTTTTCTATTTTGATAAAAGGTATAATGAATTAAAAGATTGCTATAATAAAAAGATTAATTATAAGTTTTTTTAATTGGATGCTGATAAGCAATAATGTGTCAACCCACAAAAAGTCAAATTTGAAGATATTGATGTATTTTGATACTAAGTCACCTATTTAACATTATTAAAAAAAATGTCACGTCATCTAAACTATATTTAGTATGGATAACAGTTTCTTAACTCGAATGTTTCGAATTTCAGGTGCGTTCCATATTTTGCAATTTATAAAAAAATCTCAAATATTTAAAAACTTATTATTAGATAAAATATTAAACAAATCTATCTGCTTTTGATTCAATATATATTTTATCAAAATAGAAAAGAAAGAATATATACGTCTTCAAACATATTTGTTAAGAATAGGTTTGACATCTTTAGACGCCATTTTCTCAAAACTAAGTCCGTGTGTGGCTTGACACAGTATTGATTATCAGCGTCCAAATATAAGAGATTATTGCAAAATATGGAAGACCCTTCATTATTCGAAAAATAAAATTAAGAAATCGTTTTTATAACTTATTTAGTTAAAATGACTTGAAATGTGTATGAATAATGTTATAATACGTAACGCTTCATAACGTCGTTATCAGAATACAAAAATATCTCGAGAATTTCACTTCTTGTGGGTTGACACATTATTGTTTATCAGCATCCATTATACTATTAATACTATACTGATTATTTTTATATAGCGGTACGCGGGTTAGACTTGGGACCGGATGTCGCTAAAACTAACATAAAATTTTGAATCGTTAACATTATTCAATTTATAAATAAATAATTTTATAATAATTACAGCGAAAAACCGAGTAATAAACGTTCCAACGATGTTGAAACGGCTGAAGCGAAAAAGATGAAACCGTCGACAGAGGGCAGCACGATAGACATCGAAGACGACGAGCGGGACCCAGAGGACGCGATCGTCAAGCTCCTGAGAAGCACGGAGAAGCAGAAGAAGCGAATGGAGAAGAAGAAGCGGGAGAAGAAAGCGAAGAGCGTGTTTCATAACGCTTAGAATTGATAATAAAACTACTTTTTTTTTATTTATTATATTTTATTTGTTAATGTTTATTAAGAAAAACATATTTTAATAGTTTTGATAATGAGCTTAAAATATATGGTTACATTTTTAACTGACTGCAAGTAGGTTCTGTATTAGACCTGCATGGAAGTTTGTATGTGTGCAATTTTCTCAGACTACTGATCAGATTTAGATAATAGTTATTTATTTATTTGGTCATTCTCGTCTAACAGTTAGTTTGATTTAAAAATTTATGTGTAATCTCGCCTAAAATAATATATTTTAAACTTTCGCGATTTATACTATTCATATTTAATATAAACGGTCCAGTCAGCCCGTGACCATGGCGAATGCAACTTCGTCGAAACGTCGGGCAATAAAAAGGTATTACTACCATTAGTTATCGCGATAAGTCCCTAAAATAAATCCTAGTGATTTTCTAACATTTTATATAAGTTTAGTTAGGCGCACGGTTCTCCTGGTCCGGCCACGAGGGCTCCCTGGCCGCCCCCAGCAGCTCCCACAGGGCGTCGCTGTCACTCTGCGTCTCAAACGGCAACAGCAGTCGACGGGTCTCATTCTTAATATCTAGTGCTTTGTTAAGGATTTTTAATTGTTTTCTTTGTCTTGTGGTAAAAATTCGACTATATACGTTTTAAATTGGGCGTGGTAGGCCAAACCTTAACTATAAGGAATACAGCTGATTATGATCAAAACTAAAACTGCATTATTCGATTTCTGAAGAATTGATTTTCCTCAAATTTCCAAATTTTTTCAGATGACAGAAAAAATAACTGGTCAAGTGCGAGTAGGACTCGCGCACCGAGGGTTCCGTACAAACTTATAGAAATCTATATAAGACTAACCCATCTACGCCATTTGTGGTCTTCATCATCAGTTCCAACATAAGTTACTATCAAAAATACCTAAATCGGTATACGCTTGCCTATAATATTTGAGGAGTTCCCTCAATTTCCCCAGGATCCCATCATCTGATCCTGACCTGAAGACAATGGGACCACCTTGGAAGTATACCTTTTCAAACAAAAAAAAAATTGAAAATCGGTACCCAAATGGCGGCGTAATCGGCGAACAAACATAAAAAAAAATTAAATACAAGGTCGAATTGAAAACACTCCTTTTTAGAAGTCGCTTAAATATAATCAAATATTATGTAAATATGGATCACGTCCCAAAAACTATTTTGAAACTACTTAGGAGCACTTTAATTTAAAACACGATCATGGATGCAATCCATGGAAACATAAAATTTTATTTTAAGTACTAATACACCTTATACTTTCAAAAAAAAAAGTTATAGCGCGATTCAGGATACACCTAGCGCCATCTCTTGACAATTTCAATGAACTAACTTGTTGACTTTGACATTAACAACATAATTATATTATATTTTATTCTCGTTTTATTTTTATTTATATTCTACTACACTCCACCCCTGCACTACGTTCGTAAAATATTTAGATTTACATTATCAATCAAAATATCGAAATTTTTTTATTTTTTTTATTTAACTTGTTTTACGGCCATGGGTTCAAGCCCTTTTGAGCCTAAAATATCGAAATATATATTAGTGTTGCCAAGACGAAAATAATTAGTCCTTAATTCGAACAAAACTAATTGTTTATTTATAAATAACTAATTATATTACTAATAACCAGAAGACTTATATGTGTAGATAAATAAGTAAATTAAATAACTCGATCTGTTTGAATTTAATTTTAAAATTTTCGTACTAAGTCAATACGAGTACTTAAATCAAATCGCGTGAAGTTCTTATATTGAATGTTAATTACGTAATGACGTTATAAATCGACGATAAAACTTTTAAGTGAAAAGTTTATTTTATAATTTTTAGCGCGTTTAAATAATAATTAAAATAATTTTTTTTATTAATCGAGCAGAATTATATCACAGTTAATGTCATAATGTTGTAATAGATGGCATTAGCTGTACGCTGCATCGCGCTATCATTTTGTTAGCTGCGATATATAGATTGCATTGCGTTGTTTATAAAGGTTTGCTGCTTTTTAATGTTTTCGTATTGATACAAATTTCTTCTCAGTGTTTGTAAAATTGTTTTTTTGACCATGGTCAACTTCTATGTTAATTTGTTACAAGTACATATAATTTTAATTCTAAGATTAATATATTTTCCGCTTGATCAATTTACAACTTGATTCATTTACGCGTTCCTGAGAAAAAGGTTGAAAGACAGACGTACAGACTGACAGACACACGAACAGAAATTTACAGTTTTCGGATTTTTTCCTTTATGTATACTAAAGGACCTTGCTCCTGGCCAAATTTCATAATGCTTGGTCAATGGGAAGTACCCTATAGGTTTTGATTCCCTTGCGAAAACGTTAAAAACGCTATCATACTTAAAATATGTGATATAAATGACCGTATCTTTTGATTGCGTTAACTTAGAAGTTTGATTTTTTCACAGCTATTAGTAATTACAACTCTGAGTACTTGACGTTGATAAAAATTTGTTACCTTCAAGCGTTTCTGAGAAAAAGGTTGAAAGACAAACTTACAAACAGACAAACATACATACAAAAATTTACAGTTTTCAGATTTTTTCCTTTATTTGTACCATAAGATCTTACTTCTTGCCAAATTTCATCGTGCTAGGTCAATGGGAAGTACCCTATAGGTTTTGATTCCCTTGCGAAAACGCTAAAATGGTCAAAATATACGACATATTTTCTATTATCTTTTGATTGCGTTGACTTAGAACTTTAATATTTTCACGGCCGCATGTCATTGTAGACTTGAGTATATGATATTGATTTCAACATGATACGTCTATGCATTTCTGAGAAAAAAGGGTTGACATCCCGACAGACAGACAGACAGACAGACAGACAGACAGACAGACAGACGGACAACAAAGTGATCCTATAAGGGTTCCGTTTTTCCTTTTAAGGTACGGAACCCTAAAAAACTAACTTTAAAGTCAATACACACATCAAAGTAATGTTAAGTAACAGCCTGTAAATGTCCCACTGCTGGGCAAAGGCCTCTCCTATTAAGGAGAAAGTTCAGAGCTAATTCCACCGTGCTGCTCCACTGTGTTAGCGGATGTACATGTATCATTTCCCAGCATATGCAGTTTTCCTCACGATGTTTTCCTTCACCGTCGAGCTTGAGATGAATTTAAGCAGAAATGCACATGAAAACTCAGCGGTGCTAGCCGGGGTTCCAAACCGCTATCATCGTTTAAGATCGACGTCTTCTAGCCACTAGGCCATCTCTGTTCTCACAACATCAACCACAAACAAATTAAAAATTTGTGGAAAATTTTCAAAATTCTGTCTATTGGTACACATCGATACCTCCCACGTAAGTTATTGTAAGCCACAAAATTGCCGTTAGCGTTTTTACTGAATACTACACGAATTTGCATTGCTCAATGCATTCAAAGTGAAAAAATACCAAAAATCTTTTTTTTTTCAAGGAAAGTCACAACAAAATACGCCTGAAAAAAGGCGTATCTTGTTGTAAATTTCAAACTAAAACGGATTAAAAGTGCTCTACTGTAAAATTGTAATTTTGGGGTTACAACAACTTACGTGGGAGGTATCGACATGTTTGACAGACTTATCGCAGTGGACACTGCAGCTGACTGCAGCGCTAACACTCGTGGCCAACATGTGTAATGTCCGTGATGTTTGTGGTGGTCTGCTGTGTGCAACCCCGACATCATAAGATCTTAAAGGGAGTAGTTGAAAGTGATGCGTTTATTTATTTATTATTATTGATTACTAAAATTCACCAATAGCCACTAAGCTGGGCCTATAAGTATAAGCATGAGTCAAAAGAGGGAGTAATTTTTAAAAGGATACATCCTTTAGCAACGTTCGGTGGTGCGCTGAAGTCAAATCGAATTCCTGTCAATTCCTTCGCCACTTGATAACTCTCCCTGAAAATGTGAAAAAATAACTTTATCTTATTTATAAGACTTTAAAATAGATCAAAATACAAAATTTCGTTAACTTCAATGATATACTTATTCTGGTTATTTTGATTTTAAAAGACCTAACTACTAATCCGATTTTTATTGAAACATAGAACTTGAAAGTCATGTACGGACTGCGCGATCTCGAGTACGAATAATCCGTCAAGTTGAACACGCGTACAACATAAAACGAGATTGAACACGAGACGCGCGCTATGATTGAACATGGCGCGGCTGCCGGTACGTACACTGCGTTTCGATGTACGTATCCTAAACCCCAGTGTGTATGTGGCTTAAAACTTACTTAGCATTCTCTAGTCGATTTTGATCGCTGTCCGCTATGGTCAGTCTTGACTCGAGCGCAGCACAGACTCGTTCCAACTCACTGCCGCGGCGAGACAGCTCCGACAGCTGCTGAGTCAACTCGCTCTGGAAATTTAAAACGTATATGAATAAAAACTAGCACTCCACGATCACGACCATCGTCGTGATCAATTCGTATTATACCATACAAGAATATTTTGACGACAATGAGGCGTGGATTTGATAAGCGTTGATTTTCTATCCGGATAACATAATTAAAATGTAATAAAAATACATTATGTATAAATGATTTTAAAAGAGTTACTATCGAGTTTCTTGCCAGTTCTTCTCGGTAGAGACTACATTCCGAACCGGTGGTAGCTTGACGAAAGTCCTTTAAAAGCCCATTTCAATAAAGTATATTTTGAGTTTGAGTTGAGTTTGATCGAAATATGACCATAATTGAATGCAGATAAGCAATAATGTGTAAACCCACAAAAAATATTGATGTATTTTGATACTGCATCACCTATTTAACATTATTCAAAACATTTTCAATTCATCTAAACTGAATAAGCATGAAAAAAAGTTTCTTAATGTAATGTTTCGAATTTCAAGTGGGTTCCATATTTAGCAATTTATACAATAATCTCAAATATTCGAAAACCTTATTATTAAATAAGACATTAAATATATCAATCTGCTTTTAATTCATTTCACTTTTTATCAAAATAGAAAAGTAAGATGGATATATACTTCTTTAAACAAATTCTTCAATAATAGATTTGATATCTTTAGACACTATTTTCTCAAAATGAAGTCCGTGTGATTTGACACAGTATTGCTTATCAGCGTCAAATTATTATTGAAGATTTGGGGAAAACATTCAACTATCTACATAAGGAAAAATAACTTTTTCTAAAATCTTTTAAATAATAATACAGACATATTAATGGTTTATTCTTACTCTCTTAATAAATAAACGCATCACACTCAACGACCCCCATTACGATCTTGTGAACTTGTGTCGGGGGTCAACATACACAACATTAACACAAACACCCAGACTACGACAAACATCAGTAAGGCCAATACAGACATTTGCCGCGAGTCATCTCTCCTCCCTTCTTTGTAACCATCCAAAAAGGAGGAGTTTTTTAATTCTTTCAGATGTTTTTATTATTTTCACCAATTACAGGAAAACAGCAGGACTGTAAGGGTACACTCTTCATTAGTCCTATAGAAGTTTCACCAAAATCGATTCAGTATTTTTGTTTTGAACTCAAAGTTTAATAAGTATGTCATTTAAGTAAACTAAATTACATATTTTGATTTTGGCGTTGTTTCTCCTTTTTTAAGAAGTTGTATCGTGACTAATTCATATAAAATTTTAAAAGGATATGTCTTAAGCTAATAATTTTTATAAGTAACTTGCTGCACACTTTGGTTTCGTCCACAAAATTAAGTGTTTTAAGAAATCAATGTTTCAATACTTCTCTTATTTAGCAGACGAATATGGTGTACTTCTAACCATAGGAGTTGTAGATGAGAAATTATTGGTTGAATGACTGAATGGATCATTTTTCGTGATTTTTGATTCGGGTTTATTTACCAAATAAGTCAAGTAAAGAAAAGTGTAACTGAAAAAAGTCTGCATGAATACCTTAGCCATATAAGAGGTGTTTCCGAGGAAATGTTAGATCTTGTAGGCTTGTGTTAATAAACATATAGACTTACCATTTATGAAAAAAAAATTTAAAAAAGTTTAGTTTCGTTTTTCATTTTTTTTTAATTGATTCTGCAAACACTGGTACAATATGCAACACCATACCTACTAGACCTTGTATAATGCTGTCCGAAATCAAAATATTTGTATTCAAAATATAAATAAAATTTACGTTCTCGTTTTGAACGTCAAGCAAATTAATCTAGAATCTTTTCAGGACTGTATTCGTGCAAACTCACTTTTATTTTCAATTCTTGTCCCAGTCTGTTTTCCAATTCGTTTCGTTTCTTGCACGCTCTCAACTGTTGTTGTTGCTTGTCAATTTTATCTGTAACATTTGTACACTATTAAATATGGTTACTTCTTTTCATTCTGGTAGCTTCATGAGCTTAAGTGTGACAACGCTAATATCTTTATTATTGAAGAAGATATAAGATTTTAAAACTTCTTTAAATGTTGATGTTGCTCACCATCAACTTTTTTACAAAATGCATCGAATTCTTCACAGACTTGCAGGTACCAAGGATCTGTTATATCCACAGTAGCCATTTTAAAGTTTTAAGAGTTTTTTAAATTGAAATTTCACTTATATTTTAATGAAATCTTTTAAAAATTCTTTATTAATTCAAACAACGTAACGTTTGGTTTGAATTTTAAAATCAGCTTAAATGACATTTATGACAATAAACAAGCAAAAAATGTTACCAGTATACGTTACATACACGATGACATACAACTTAACAAGCATTAAAAAAATGCAAAATACTTTTCCTTCTTAATATTGTTATATCCATTTATTTTCAAATATATGAATTTGGCATACATTTAAAATATACGAGTAAAGTAGGAATCTTTCCTTATGTTTAATTCGTGATAGTGTTTTTCATGGGAAATCATATTCATTTAACTAGGAACACTAACCAGTTGCACCAATATAAAGCGAAAAAAGTTTTAGTGATGTGCATAAAAAAAAATAATCGGTAATAAATAAAAAACTAAAGCCTTTGTTTCTATTTTCATAAAGCCTCGAAAAAATTAGAAGTATTTTCCAATTCCTTTTTATTTATATGTATTGGTTGTTAAAAACAGTAAGTCAGGGTATTAAACAGATTTAAAAAAATGATTTCATTAGAAAGAAATTTCCAAAAAAATAATATTATATAATGTCACTAGTTAAAAAGCCTTATCAATAATTATTATCATTGATAAGATGATAAGAAACATTAATTGCTTATTGTTTAATTTTAATAATATTTTAACATAAAACTGAGTTTTACCTTAATCGCTTAAATCGACTACATCTAAAATTGATGTTGATATCGAACAGGAATAGGAAAAGCAAGATAATTTCATATACCTAGTTGACGGTGGCGCTGCATATAGTCATCGAACGGAGTGATTTTGTGGCCATTTTTGTGATGGCGGCCGATATTTATAGATCGTAAGGGTGTTGTTAGTTTTCAATAATAAATGTTATAAAATGGAGGAGACAAAAGTTATTTATTATATAGACGACGAGGAGACGCCGTATCTCGTCAAAATACCGATATCGCCTGAAAAAGTGACACTGTTGGATTTTAAAAATCAATTGAACAGACCGAACTACAAGTTTTTTTTCAAATCAATGGATGATGATTTTGGTGTTGTTAAAGAAGAAATCGTTGATGATAACGCTCATTTACCGTGTTTTAATGGTCGTGTAGTGTCGTGGTTAGTGTCGGCGGAGGGTTCGAACCCTTCGGACGGTGCTTCTCAGTGCACGGATAGCAACGCTGGAAAAACGAAGCAAAACATCCACGGGGCACCGACGGCGCCTTTGACGAGGGATACCTGCACGGACACGGACAGCACGATAAGCTCCCGACCGGGCCACAGGGCTTCGTGTGACAAATACAAGTACAGAGGCCTACGAATTAATGGGCATTCGAAGTATGGAAACCATGGTCTTGAATACGAAACGGCATCCGTTCTCAGCTCGGATCTGGACTCCACGAGCTTGTTCGACAGCCAGTCTGAGATTACAACCACAACGGGCAGACATACGAACGCCTCAGTCGACAGGGCGCTCACAGAATGCAGTAGTATCTCACATTTGCAAGTGAGTTCCAGAAAAAGGCCTCAGAGGAGACGGAAGAGGCCCCAGGTTATGTCACGAACGTCTTCCTACTCCTCGATAACTGATTCAACAATGTCAATGCATATAATAACGGTGACTTTGAATATGGATACAGTCAATTTCCTCGGGATTTCCATTGTGGGTCAGTCGAATAAAGGTGGTGATGGGGGTATATATGTGGGGAGTATAATGAAGGGTGGTGCGGTGGCTTTGGACGGACGGATCGAACCCGGCGACATGATATTACAGGTAATCTAGAAATTTTTATCATAATTATACTTGTTTTTATTTACGTTTTAACCCATACTATATTAAAATTTTAAACATGGACCTGCTGGTTTAAACTCTACTCAGATTACAAAAATTTCAAAAGACTGAACTGAATTCAAAAGCAAAACATATATAATATTGTTTACTTGTGTGAATGACATCAATCTGGAAGAATACCTTTTTAAACAAAAATAGATCCAAATTAGTCAAGCCATTTTCGATTTATCTGTGAATATCGATAAAAAAAATTATATTAAAGTCCCTGATGAATTTAGAACCTCCTTCTTTTTTGGAAATTGGTTAAAAGTATATAATGCCCCATGCCCCACAGTTTTATTATATAAACAATCTCTCAGAAATTTGCTGAAATCCCTTGCAGCTTAATGAAATACTATTTTACTCCATGATGTATAAAAAAAACTTGTGATTTATTTTGAAGCTTTTATATTGAATATTGAAATTGAAATTAACAGATTAAGATTCAAATTTTTCTATTTATACAAATATTTTAAAGGAGTAAAATTTGGTTGTAAGTTTGTTTGTCATCTCTGAAACCACTGATCTATGACTACCTCATTTGGAAAATTCTTTCTGCATTTGATAAAGCATTTATTGAGGAAGGCTATAAGATATAATTCTTTGCACTCACAGGAGTGAAGTAGTTTTTTAAACTACATTTTAGGGTGCCATCTTCTTTTGAAGTTCGGGGATCATTAAGGCAACTTGGACTTTTGATACCGAAATTCTGAACAGGGCGTTCCCTGGTACTCTTACCAAACCATTGGGGCAGGTTGTTCAAACAAAATATCCTCCTTTACACATAGTTTTCCTTGAATTTTTCCTTGTATGATGAGCTGTAGCAATTCATATTTAGCGTAATGTGGCCAAAATGGAGAAATTAAACAACACGGAGAACAGAATTTACAAACATTGGATTGGATTTAACTAATTTAAGGGATGTAGTAATACATAGATTTGTAGGAAACGAAATGCTCTATAAAAAGTCTTTTCTTTTTCTTTAACGAATTCATCCTTGCAAACAAAAAACCCTATTATGTTAGGTAATTTTGCCTATACTTAACTATGACCAAAAAATAGGGGTAAGATTAGTTTGTTTTGTGTATTATGTATCTGTGTGTCTGTTTATCTGTCTATGTGGAATTATAACTTCTTAATCAATGGATCAATTTTAATATTGTTTTTTTTTTCTTTTGAATGGTGATGTATTTGAGATAGTTCTTAGCTATAATTTATAAATAAATAAATGCATCACACTCAACGGCCCCCATTAAGATCTCATGACCTTGTGTCGGGGATCCGGAAACAATTACAACACTAACACAAACGCCCAGACCACGACAAGCATATGTATGGCCAATAAAGATGTTTGCCGCGAGCGGGGATCGAACCCGCGACTATTAGCGCTTTAGTCAGTTGCAGTGACCACTGCACCAATGTGTCTGTCAATTTATGAAGATCTCTTCAGATGTTTGATGGCTATAATGGTTTTAATAACTGGATATTTACTATATTATGAATAATATTACAATAACATAGTTACATAACCTTGACCTGATACTGCAACATCGTCTGGAATCAGCAAATCTGGCTTTCAATTTTGGTCTATAGATATTTATTGACAATTTATGGTTATAAATTGTATATAGTTTAATTTAATTAGTAAATGACTTAAGCAAATAATAATAGTCCAAGTATATACTTTTATTTGATTGGTTTCTAGTTCATTTTCTTAACTTTTGTTAACCCAATGTTGCCTAGATGTGGCTGATGATGTAGAATTCTATTATAATCTTATAATCAATGTCATGAAAAGGAACTTTGAGATGTCAGGAAGCTAATGTCTACTAGCAAAAATTGAAGTACCTGTCAGATGGCTTTACTCATCAAATTTATATGAAATTATTAATTATAAAAAAAAATTAATTGCTTTTTTTCGGGAGAGACAAATATATAAATAAACTTATAAAACGAAATGTGATCTAAATAAATGTATTTAAATAAGATTTTGTTTTACAAGTTATACAATATTTACAAGCATAATTGGACGCTGATAAGCAATACTGTGTCAAGCCACACAAACTTAATTTTGAGAAAATGGCATCTAAAGATGTTAAACCTATTCTTGATAAATGTATTTAAAAACGTATATATCCATCTTTTCTTTACTATTTTGATAAAATGTATAATGAATTAAAAGCTTATTGGTAAAATGAAAAGTTTTATCTAATAATTAGTTTTTTTAATACATGAGATTATTTTATATTGCAAAACATGGACCACTGCTCAATGTTTGAAACATTAAATTAAGGAACTTTTTTTCGTCCTTATTTAGTTTAAATAACTTAAAAACTTTAGTATTTTGTTAAATACAAAATGCAGTATCAGAATACATGATTATCTCTTTTTGTGGGTTAACACATTATTGCATATCAGCATCCAATTATGTTTATTTGATATGCGAAATATTTTTCTATACATGAATTACTCATTACATAAGAAAAGATTCAATTTATATAATTAATAAAAAATCATTTCAATGACTCTTTATTAAGTTCTAAAATAAATTTAATAATTAAATTTTCCAGGTAAATGACGTCAACTTCGAAGACATGACGAACGACGAAGCGGTGAGGGTGTTACGCGAGGTGGTACAGAAGCCGGGCCCCATCAAGCTGGTGGTGGCCAAGTGCTGGGACCCCAACCCGAAAGGATATTTCACCATACCCAGGACGGAGCCCGTACGACCCATTGACCCTGGTGAGTCTTGATCTAATACAATTAAAATAATTATAAAAAAACCCACTTCAAAACCAAAATACGTAATGTCGCCTTTATGGACTACACAATTATTCCAGGTATTTTGATTTTTAAACTAAATAACTCAATCGATTTTAAATCAATTTGAAATTATCCTTAGAACAAAAAAATAATTTTCAAAATCAGTTAAGAAATGACAGAGTTCTAAGGTTACCAACATTTAAAAAAAAACACTACAAATTGATAAAGGAGGACTCCTTTATGAAGTCTAATCTATACTATATAATAATTCATCATTTTTTTTTTTAGTAGATAAGTGTAAAAATTAACAGACACAGAATTTGATTTGGTTTGGTTTTATATCCCCACTAGCGGCCCCTCGGGGTTTCACTCACGCTTCACATAAGACTTTCATACAAACTTCTAACCCCCATTTTTATTGTTACGTTCAAAAAATCCTCATGCAAAATTTGATACTCCTTTGAAAAGTTTTTGAGATTTCGTGATGAGTGAGTGAGTGACCTTTCCCTTTTTTCGTTTTTCGCAATAAATGGTAGCCTATGTCCTTTCTCAGGGTCTAAAGAGTCTGTGCCATATTTCATCAAAATTGGTTGATAGGTGTAAGCGGGTAAAAGACAAACAGAGTTACTTTCGCATTTATAATATTAATAGGAATTAAGGTAGAAATAGGAGCTAATTGGATGCTCATAAGCAATAATGTGTCAACCCACAAAAAGTGAAATTCAGAGATATTGATGTATTTTGATACTGCATCACCTATTTAACATTATTCAATAAATAATAAAGTCATATAAACTAAATAAGTAGGAAAAAAGTTTCTTAATTATTGTTTCGAATTTCAAGGTCGTTCTTTATTTTGTGATTTATACAATTATCTCATATATTTAAAAGACTATTTCTTAGATAATATATGGAAATCAACATGCTTTTAATACATTATACCTTTTATCAAGAAATGAAAGAAAATATGGACAGTTGCTTATTAAAACAAATTGATTAAGAATAGGTTGACATCTTTAGACGCCATTTTCTCAAAATGAACTTCGTGTGGCTTGACACAGTATTGCCTATCAGCGTCCAATTATCTTATTTAAGCAGTTTCATCAACAACAATAATCAAACTCATCTAAACGAAGTCTATTTATCGTCTCCAGGCGCCTGGGTGGCTCACACGCAGGCTTTACGTGAGGCGTACCCTCCTCCCCCGCTGTCCACCCTCCCCGCAGCCTCCATACCAGAGAGGGCCTCCGATGCTGGCTCGCTGCCCTCCGAGCCGCAGCTCTCTGTTGGGATGGACATGGCGCTTGTCGTGAGGGCGATGCTCAGGCCTGATTCTGGTAAGGAATTAAGTTTAAATAGTATTACTCATTGGAATAAAATTATTTAAATAAAACGGATTCAAATCACGTAGACTCCCCGTGACCTCGAACGCTGTAAAGTGCTCGAAACGTCGGGATGATAAAAATAGTTGGTATACGCGATTTATATCCGTTTAAAATAGTTTTATTTCAAACTGATGTTAAGTGATTATCGCCACGTTTGCACTACCGAAGGAGCCATAAATTCGTTGTTAGCTTAAAGAGGAATGAGGAACGAAAGAGAATAGAAAGTAAGAAAAGGCTTCCAGCTTTCTTCCTCACCGTACAGTAGCAGGCTATGGCTAGCCTCTTCCTCAGAAGAGAATGACCATTATTCTTAGGTATATGTTATTAATTTAATATAGAATTTATTGTAGTCTCAATGGTTTTTGGTTTGCCTGCAGGGCTAGTAAAATCACTATCCAGTCGTAAGATCAAGAAATTGTTAGGTACATTACAAACTTCACCGCTTAATCTAGATTAGATGAACACTAATATTATGAAATATGCATTGGACGGCTGGTTTATTGAGGAAGGTTAAAGGCATTATGTACATCCCGCTGTGACTCATGGGACAGTAACCATAAACGAGCAAAACCGCCACAGGAAGCTAGCTATAAAATTGTTCCACAGGTCTGGAGATACGCGACCGGATGTGGCTGAAGATCACCATACCCAACGCCTTCATCGGCGCTGATGTCGTGGATTGGATTCTGCAGCACGTGGCCGGCATTGCTGATAGACGCGACGCGAGGAAGTACGCGTCGCATATGCTCAAGGTGATCTGTTACAATTCTCACTGCCTTACTACAAACGATTTAAACAGACGTTAAACGCGTGCTTAAAAAATCCGTACTACAATCCAATCTAAGCACAGTTTTGAGTTAAACATGCTTTAGATATAGATTAACATACGTGTAAGTGCGTTTAACAGATGTCTAAAACCTATTTCAGCTGTCAAATGTAACGTTTAACATTTTATTAAGTACATATTAAAAAGTCCTTAGTAGCTAAAGAAAATTCTTCTGTTCAAGATTACATAGATGATAAAGATGCTTGGATTTAGTATAAGCTTCACACAGGGTGCTTAATATATTAGTAACTCATAAATGAATGCTGATAAGCAATAATGAGTCAACCCACAAAAAGTCAAATTCAGAGATATTGATGTATTCTGAAAATACATCATGTATTTAAAATTATACAAAAAAAAATTAAGTCACCTAAACTTAATAGGTACCGAAAAACTTTCTTAACATAATGTTTCGAATTTCAATTCTGACCCGTATTTTCAATTTATAAAGCAATTACATATATTTGAAAAACTTATCATTAGATAAATCTTTTCATTTTACCAATCTGCTTTTAATTTTTTATCCTTTTCATCAAAATATAAAAGAAAAAATGGATAAATACTTCATCAAACAAATTGATTAAGAATAGGCTTGACATGTTAAGACGCCATTTTCTCAAAATGAAGTCCGTGTGGCTTGACACAGTATTGCTTATCGGCGTCTAAATGTATGTACGCATCGTAAAACTTTTAAAAGAGTAACTATCGAGTTTCTCGCCGGTTTTTCTCGGTAGAATCTACATTCCCAACCGGAATTAAGTTAAATTCATTAATTAGTGTTTTGTTTTCTGTATTGACGATTCAAAAGTGCTTGAAAAAGCCTACTTGATAAGGAGTTTCTTGTGTAATACAATACTTTAAACATTATTTTCTAAACTAAAATGGGTTTGAACTGAGAACTTTTAAATTTAATTTGTTTTACCATTTCTCGATAGCGGAAAGCTAAACATAGGCAGTATAGGTTTAATAGTGTCCCATTGACTTTTCCTTAAAGACTAATAATATTATGGTCCCGCAGGCCGGATTCATCCGCCACACGGTGAACAAGATAACGTTCAGCGAGCAGTGCTACTACGTGGCGGGCGAGCTGTGTGCCGACCTCGCCGCGCTGCGCCTGCGCAGCGCCGACCAGGACAGCCTCGCCTCCGACACGCTCGCGCCGCTGCCCAACCCCAAGTACGCGACGCACTAAACAGAGACACTATTACACACGCGTGCACCAACGCGTAAATAGTGTATACACGTACACTTGCACATTTATGTACACGTGCACTCGCACATTTGTGTACACGTACACTCGCACATTTGTATACACGTACACTCGCACATTTGTATACACGTACACTCGCACATTTGTGTACACGTACACTTGCACATTTGTATACACGTACACACGCACATTTGTGTACACGTACACTTGCACATTTGCATACACGTACACTCGCACATTTGTGTACACGTACACTCGCACATTTGTGTACACGTACACTCGCACATTTGTATAGACGTACACTCGCACATTTGTATACACGTACACGTGCACATTTGTATACACGTACACACGAACATTTGTATACACGTACACACGCACATTTGTGAACACGTACACTTGCACATTTGTATACACGTACACTCGCATATTTGTGTACACGTACACTTGCACATTAGTATACACGTACACACGCACATTTGTGTACACGTACACTTGCACATTTGTATACACGTACACACGCACATTTGTGTACACGTACACTTGCACATTTGTATACACGTACACTCGCATATTTGTGTACACGTACACTTGCACATTTGTATACATGTACACACGTATATTTGCATACACGTACACACGTATATTTATATTCACTTACGTCTTTCTTATTACTAATATTTGTAATCACTTCGTTATTCTAATCGTTGTACTTCCACCCGCAGCATGATTGGTCCCGGCTACATGCCGTACGCGGGCTCGTACGGCTACCAGCCCATACCCTTCAAGTACTCCTCGTGCGTCACCAGCGAACATACCATATACGGGTGAGCTCACGCTATTGTTGGTGACAAGAAAATAGACGATAAGTCACATAACGAAAAATTGAAACGATTCAATTCACAGAACACTGAAATCGATTCTTAAAGATACTCGTTTAATCGAGAATCGTTTCGAATATCGATATTTTTATTATAGAGCCGATATCATCTAAGGTTATACGCGTCGATATCTAGGTACATTAAAAATATTGGAGGGTATTAAATGATAAATTAATTACTGATTTGGCTTTACCTTATATTAATTTAGGATTGAATTTATTCGATTTCACACATGTATATTTACCGTGGTCAAAAAATCTACGCAGCGTGAAGCTTCAGAATTAAGATGACGTTGATTAGTTAAAGTGATCAGCGCCATCTAGTGTTACATTGCGTAAATTCTATTTATAGTTGTAGATTTGTTATCTAGTTTTTTATATTATTTAGATAATTTACACCAACCCAACTTTCATACTTTCTCTCTTTAGTGGTATAAGGTTGGGATTGGAGATCGAAATAAAACATGTTGGATGCTCAAATGATACTGACTGATTATGTATTAGTTGTTCTAATTTATACGTTACATACATGCGTGTACATTATACACTACAGTGGGTTGTCTGGAAGAAATGGCTAGTAGCCATAAGACTGCCCAATTTTAATAATTGAATATAGTCCTGTACTTTATTCTTGTGGTGTACAATAATGAATATAAATAAATTAATAAATAATTAAATTAAAACTAACGTCTATTGCAGATACAATAGAGAAGAGAGTGTGCTATCTGGTAGCGGAGGCTCCAGTGCCGGATCAGATCACCTCACTGCGAAGGAACCAGCAGGTAGGTTAAAACTTACATGTATATTAAAAAAAATATATTTTGGCTACATTTCATTTATATCATCGATAAGTGGACACTGATAAACAGTACTGTGTCAACCCACATATACTTCATTTTGAGAAAATGGCATCTAAAGATATCAAACCAGATTGATATATTTTATATATTATCTAATAATAAGTTTTTCAAATATTTGAGATTATTGTATAAATTGCAAAATATAGAACGCACTTGAAATTAGAAACAATTAATAAAGAAACTTTTTAGTACTTATTGAGGTTATATTCTGTAGGATTTCAAATTCTTTGAATAATGTTACATAGCTGACGCACAATCAGAATACATCAATATCTCCGAAATTGACTTTTTTTGGGGTAGACACATTGTTGCTTATCAACATCCAATAAAGTTTTAGTTTCCATCAAAATCGGCCCACAGGTGCCTTAAAATGTTTTTTTGTATATACTTTCGGACTTAGCGTGGTACGCCCAGTTTAAGAGCTCGCTCTGTATGTGCAACATCTTTCCAGCGACGACCCGCGAGAACGAAGTGAAGTCGACGTCGAGCGGGTCCGGCGCCAGCGTCGTCGCGGACGGCGGCGGCGGCGGCACGCGGCGCTCGCACTCGCACTCCAGCGGCTCCGACCGCGCCAACGACCGCCCCGTGCTGTTCCTGTAACGGTCAGTGACGCGACACGACACGACACGACACGACACTCGCTCAGTGTCACGCGGCGCTCGCACTCGCACTCCAGCGGCTCCGACCGCGCCAACGACCGCCCCGTGCTGTTCCTGTAACGGTCAGTGACGCGACACGACACGACACGACACGACACTCGCTCAGTGTCACGCGGCGCTCGCACTCGCACTCCAGCGGCTCCGACCGCGCCAACGACCGCCCCGTGCTGTTCCTGTAACGGTCAGTGACGCGACACGACACGACACGACACGACACTCGCTCAGTGTCACGCGGCGCTCGCACTCGCACTCCAGCGGCTCCGACCGCGCCAACGACCGCCCCGTGCTGTTCCTGTAACGGTCAGTGACGCGACACGACACGACACGACACGACTCTCGCTCAGTGTCACGCGGCGCTCGCACTCGCACTCCAGCGGCTCCGACCGCGCCAACGACCGCCCCGTGCTGTTCCTGTAACGGTCAGTGACGCGACACGACACGACACGACACTCGCTCAGTGTCACGCGGCGCTCGCACTCGCACTCCAGCGGCTCCGACCGCGCCAACGACCGCCCCGTGCTGTTCCTGTAACGGTCAGTGACGCGACACGACACGACACTCGCTCAGTCGTCTCACGCGGCGCTCGCACTCGCACTCCAGCGGCTCCGACCGCGCCAACGACCGCCCCGTGCTGTTCCTGTAACGGTCAGTGACGCGACACGACACGACACGACACGACACTCGCTCAGTGTCACGCGGCGCTCGCACTCGCACTCCAGCGGCTCCGACCGCGCCAACGACCGCCCCGTGCTGTTCCTGTAACGGTCAGTGACGCGACACGACACGACACGACACGACACTCGCTCAGTGTCACGCGGCGCTCGCACTCGCACTCCAGCGGCTCCGACCGCGCCAACGACCGCCCCGTGCTGTTCCTGTAACGGTCAGTGACGCGACACGACACGACACTCGCTCAGTGTCACGCGGCGCTCGCACTCGCACTCCAGCGGCTCCGACCGCGCCAACGACCGCCCCGTGCTGTTCCTGTAACGGTCAGTGACGCGACACGACACGACACGACACTCGCTCAGTGTCACGCGGCACTCGCACTCGCACTCCAGCGGCTCCGACCGCGCCAACGACCGCCCCGTGCTGTTCCTGTAACGGTCAGTGACGCGACACGACACGACACGACACGACACTCGCTTAGTGTCACGCGGCGCTCGCACTCGCACTCCAGCGGCTCCGACCGCGCCAACGACCGCCCCGTGCTGTTCCTGTAACGGTCAGTGACGCGACACGACACGACACGACACGACACGACACGACACGACACTCGCTCAGTGTCACGCGGCGCTCGCACTCGCACTCCAGCGGCTCCGACCGCGCCAACGACCGCCCCGTGCTGTTCCTGTAACGGTCAGTGACGCGACACGACACGACACGACACGACACGACACGACACGACACCCGCTCAGTGTCACGCGGCGCTCGCACTCGCACTCCAGCGGCTCCGACCGCGCCAACGACCGCCCCGTGCTGTTCCTGTAACGGTCAGTGACGCGACACGACACGACACCCGCTCAGTGTCACGCGGCGCTCGCACTCGCACTCCAGCGGCTCCGACCGCGCCAACGACCGCCCCGTGCTGTTCCTGTAACGGTCAGTGACGCGACACGATACGACACGACACGACACGACACTCGCTCAGTGTCACGCGGCGCTCGCGCTCAGATCAGTCAGTGTCTAATCAAAAAAAAAATTTGTTTTCAATCTGAGTTCTTTTTTATATATTGTGGTAAATTATTAAATTTAAAAAGCATAAAATGTAATGTCATTTCAATTGTAACACGAAACATTCACTTATTGTTACTATTTATTGATATACATTTTCTCTGTTTCCAGGACAAAGTTCTGAAGCGTCCGCCACTGCCAAATAATTATAGGAATTAACGTACGTATTAAATGTTATGAACAATACTATACACTGTATGATAATTATTATTATTAATGTCATCGACGGATGTAAACACCATGTATTGGACCAGTTCCGGTCCACGGCTCTGACCGGACCGACCGCGGACCATCGAGCGACGGTGGACGGCGTTAGACACGAATAATTGTCATTTTTAATTTATTTTACAATTAAAAATTTAATTATTAATTTACGTAGAATATATGATTATTTTAACAATAAATGCGACGATCATTTTTGTTATATAAATTTTATGTTATAATCACGATCATGTATGTGGTAAGCGAAACTTTGGTTTATACGATTTTATTCGCAAATTTACGACTAAAATTTAACTACGTTGGAATATCGTATCGTTCCACGACACTGTCGTGGTTTTGGTTCTAATTCTGAAAAATATTGTCGGACGTGTCTTACAATTGCGACTTATTCTCGCGACTTACGTCATATCTACTCAATAACGTACCATAAACACGCGTAAATGGTTAGTAATAAGTCACGGACGTGAATTTTGGTGTATGGTGTTTCGATAACAATCACAAGTCACGTCTAATTACAATGACTGAGAGTATTTCCAGATTTATTAAAATTTAATTATTAAGTCAAATATTCTGACACTGTGGTCCAAACGCATAATGCCGCGACCGATTTGGACCGAATATGAAAGTCATCACATCAAGAATTTCGACTCGTGTCTATAAAGTATCTGGTAGACAGTACACGGTGCATGGTATGCAGGAAAGTGCTGGTCTTTGGCTGGCAAATCTCGCTACGTCACAATTTTTGATAAGGTTTTTAAAATAATTTTATTTACATATGTGTGGATTAACAGGAAATACTAAATAAACTGTTTTCAAATTATTAAGTCGCGTCTATCAGTCGCGGCTGTAAGTCGTGTCCGAACGTACTATTAATGGATAAGTTTTTAATTAAATGTGATGATTTTTTCAATTATTATGTGCCATGATACTATATTATTTTTAATGCATTGTTTTCGTACGATTTGTATCGGTTGAAATGATCCTAAAAATACATCTATGACGTAAAAGTTGTAATAGGAACAAAATGACAGCTTCGAGCTTTATGTAAGCTTTTAACAATTGCTCTTTTACGTATTTCTAGAATAACGCCCGTCATTTAGCGATCGTTTTATAACATCGCATGAGGTTAACCAAACGTTGTTTATGGAAACAAAATGACACACGTTTTGGTGCCGTAACGTCAGAGTATTTTTGACGTGACAGACCGTAATTCTGGTAAAAGCATAAAACGTTTTTGTGACGTCATTTTAGCAGGACTCATTTAGACCTCTACTCCCTTATTAAGGCTTAAAATAATTTCAGATATTCAGTTGTAAAACAGTATATCAAATCTTCTACATTAGGTGGCACAATTTGGCTTCGCAATTCCAATTTTTACTAAGTCAAACTGTTATTCTAAGTCAGAATAAGGGGATATGTCCAGTTGAATCTTACTGAAATAATGCGTCTCTCGGCTATCATTGATGCCGGTTTATAGTGGATCAAGATTAGCCAGTTGAACTATACCATTTAAAAGATTTCGCTGTAGAGATTATTTCGACATATTATAATGATTTGATAAGTTTAATTTCTTGTGATATAAATAAAAAAGTATTATAAATTGATAAACCTAACTGTATAAAATTGTGGCTTTTTTTATTTACTAATTGATTTCTGGTAATCTGTGGAAGTTTAACACAAAAAATAGAGTTAAAAATAAATTATATTAATAAAAAAAATGTCAATTACATTTTTATGACAATGTTTAGTTCTCTTTCGGAATTATAGAAATAAACCTGATTTTTTTCCTGAAATAATTACTTTTAAAGGCACTTATATCAGATTATTATATCTAACATTAAATTGGTAATATTAAAATTTGTTATTACCTACTAACCACGGTCCACGGACATAAGTGACTTGATCATTTGGTCCATTTACATAAATATAAAAGAAAATCCACGGGGATTCAGAATGATTCATTCTTTATATCATCAGTGTCATATGGTCCAAAGTGTCTTATGGGCCATGTCAGGTCCACGGAAATGACTCGTTATAAGCTCTTTTACTCCTTCAAAATGACATTTTATAATATCTGAGTAATGAAAACGACTTTTCATTAACAATTTTTTTTTAATTTCTTTCTGAGATTAAAAGTATTTTGAAATTAATTTTTCTTTTTTTTTCAACTTATTATGTATTTTTAACGTCTCGATATTTCAAACACTTTTCAGTGTCGGTCCGAAACAACGATTTTGTATTAATTTTACATATCGAAAACGTTTTTTACATTTTATTTATGCACAAAATATGCTTTAAATTTTTTAAGGGAATTCTGTACTCTTACAATATTTGAATGTGGGAATGGTCGACTTCGAACAATTTTTACAGTGGACATTATTAAAGTGTAGAGAAAGAAATGGTTGCTTGTCAAACTATTCTCTATAACAAGCTTATTAAAGAAGAAAAACACGACTGCCTAAAAAAATATAATAAAATTTTAAAGTGACAGCCGATGCCTAACCTAAGCCACACTTTAGAGCCAACCTAGTACAGATTTAGTTCGTTATATAACGTATGTGAGGATTTAAAAAGGACTTTTAAAAACCCTAAGCGTCTAAGGGATGTTTGTATCCTAATTTGCCAGTTTATGGACCGTGTGGGTGATGGTCATAGGGATACACGACCCAAAGACACCTGTCTGTTGTTACTCCTTTGGGTCGGTGGGACGAGATTGCTTTAGATCTACGTCACCGTGGCGCTAATTTAGAGGACCGCGAACGTCTATGAATAATTTTACAGTTAATTTTTAGCAGTGAACCGCGGACTACAGGTGGTCTATTGAAGCAACCAAATTGATCCACGAAGCAATCCTAAAAATCTGTACAAATAATTAACATTAGTGTGTCTGTTATTAATGTCAAAATAAGAGATTTCTGCTTCCGAAGATTTCGCGGTTTAACGGTTTTTGTCGTGTCAAAACAGAAATTTTCTCAGATGGTCCATCACTAAAAGGTTGAGAACCACTGATTTATGGTTGAAGTTTTCACTTATTTTATTACTTCAGCCTACATGGCTGTTTTTTTTAGACAGTCGTGTTTCTAAACAATGATATGACATTCGATATAAAGCCAATTATTTAGTTTTTACGTAGCGACGCCATATGTTTTAGTCTTGTGTACAATAAAATTTTGTATTTTAGTATTTGTGAATAGGTTATAGTGATTAATGTGAAATATATAGTTACGTACTCACGGACGCTAGGTAGGTGCTCTAGGTAATAGTATTTATGAAATGGGATGGAAAAAAAAACATTTTTTTTCGTTTTTCTGATGTCGGTTTGAATGGACGGTGATTTTTTTTACAGTAAAAAAACATGATTAAGCTAAAAAATATTAATTATTACGTAAATAATAAAAATATTTATTATTACAGATTAAAAAATTGTGATTTTCAAATCGGCGTCAGAAAAATTAAAAAAAAAATGCAAGTCGGATTTAGATACTAGCGGGAATATATATTTTTCATACAAATATTATTACTCCCATAGAACATACATTTGAATGTCGCCCTGTGGGGGTGAATTTTATTTTGACCCCCATAAATATCATTTTGGGGGTGAAAATACAATTTTCCTCAGAATATCGATTCCAGTGTTAATTATAACTTTAGAAAACTTGAAATGTTTATTTTTTCTAAATATTTTTACGATGCAGTAATTTTTTTATTATTATATTTGTAAAATAAAAAACGCATTTATAATCGTATTCCAGTGAAGCTCTGATTTTAGACTAAATTATTATGTTCTTACCCGCTTTTATGTCAAATAATAATATAACTGTACTTTTTATTAATTTATTAAAATTTTGTTGGACGTAAGGCGAGAATTACATCTGTTAGTTATACTCTCGTGGGCGATATAAAGCAACTCTGTAGCCTGGTAGCAGTTTCCTAAGGGACCTTACGTAAGTGCGTCTGTCCAAAATAAGACACTAACAGTAAATTCCTTTCCGGTGTAAATGAGAAATAACTTATGGAAATCTTTACGAAAACTTAAGAGCAAGACTTACAAACGTAATTTCTCGTCGAATCATTTAATGTGTCGAAAACATTTGAGTAGCAATAGGGTAGGTACTAGGTAGTTTGGACAAAAATATTGAATAAAAAACTTTAGTTGAATTTTTAAATTTTCCTTAATTTAGTTTTTTTTTTGTTTAAAATAATTATCTGATGTTTCCGCGTATCTAGTTGTTTGTTCAAAGAAATAATAATTTAGTCTAAAATTATTATACATGCCCGAAGTAGGTGATGGACCAGAGGTGTCCTAGTAATGTAATGGGTGTGTTTTAAAACAAACATTTTATATAACAATAGATGTGCTACGTGCATACTATTTGACGTTAAAAATTTGCACTAATTTCCAACTTCGACAAGCTCGCCAATTGAGTGGTCCAAAGACACTCGTCTGTCAGTTGCTAAGAGGTCGTTAGGCAACTTCGTCCGAAGTGAGTGAGAAAATCCATAAGCTTATAACATCTATGGTTATATAATATCATTGTTTCCGGAATACAATCCAGCACACTGGTCAAAGCTAATGACGTTTAGAATTAACATTTCACACGTCCAAGGTTACCTCTAGTTCTGACGAATGTGCCGCTCGCGAGCGCCTTCCGTGCAGTTAATGCAATCGTTTGGTGTGCCTTTTTAACGAAACGCGCAAAGAAACCCCGCGCCGCAACCATACATTTCCGTTAGGTTTCTTACAGTGAGCCTCATTTGTAAGTATAGCACGGGACACTTATGTTCGCACGTGGTGCGCATATTGAGCGCAAGAGCGTCGCGTGATCGTAAAATGCACGCGCGCAGCTCGAGGGCGGCTCGCGAGCACCGCATTCGTCAGATCTGGACGCACCCGTAACAATACTGCAACTATTGCACTCCACGATTCAAGGTGTTATTAAGACTGACCAGCGAGCTGGAATGTGTTTCGGAACATACCCAATATAACGCAAATTTTAAGGCGAGAAATACACTTGTAAGCTTTACTACTAACTCCGTACCTGGTAACAGTCACCTACATAAGCTTTGTGAGTGTCAATAAATAAGAAACTAATACCTAAGTTCATGCAGATGTGAAAACAATGAAAAAATTATGTTAACGTTACATAAGTCCGTGAAAGAAACTTACTAGTGTAAATCTCGCCTAACATTTATTATATCGTAACATTGTGTTGCTATCAGCATTTTTTCATAATTAATTTGAAGTCGATAAAGATTCTGTAACGTTGATATGTCACGTAAAAATTATTTAAGTTACATTTTTGTGATAATATGCTAAATTGATTTTTTTTTGTTAAAAAAAAAACACAGACTAAAAACGTCGTATAACTATTTAAAAATAAATTAGGCAACGTCGTAAAATTACGAGTGGGCGGATTTATTTAAAAAAAAATTATAGGGCACACTTTAAATAAAAATAATGTATACGTAGAGATTGAATCGGAATTTATGCATGAGGGTATAATAAAAACTTGTATTAAATATGTATTAGCTATAAGGAGTCGTAGTTGTATAGAAAATATTTATGATTTTTTTTTGTATTCGGAGTAACGCCCTACAGCCTAGTACGTTGTATAATCTAGTAGATTTAAACGAAAGAAGTATTTATACGTTATTTTAAAATTAGTTCGGACATATCAAACTGCTTTTAGCGTAAATACCGTAGGGAATTGTTTTTTTTAACGTGTTTTTCAAATTATGTGCCCATTATTAGTGTCACAGGACACAAATATGGCCTAAGTGGTGTTGTTTACAAAAATGAGTTTTTGGTTCTATGGAAAGTGCAAAAGAGTCGCTCTTGCAGCCTCTAGCATGAAAGGAGTTCACAATAAAATATTAGTACTTTTTTTTCATTATTATTGGGTATTATATCTCTATATTAACAAGAATGTTATATATAATATAAATTATTTATGATTATTTAACATTGTCATTGCAAATATTTCTTTTATTCTAAAGAGATTTAAAGAACATACGGGGATGATTCCATTTCCATGTCAAATATGTTTTGTTTCAATTCAAAATGGCCTAACATTCCTTCTCGATTTATCACGAATGAAACATGTCAGATGCACATATTATGATAGAGCAAAGATCAACCAACGCATTTTTGTTAAAAACATTACTTAGGCCACTTCACTCGAGGCCTCAATTAAAAAAAATAAAATCATTGCTACCAACATTCAAAGTAAACTTTTTTTTTATTGAAAGCACAAAGGAAAACCGTTTATTATTCTTAGTAATGTATCCATATATATGCGCCATATGTAAAGTTGTATGTTTATTCAAAATCTATGGTTTTTTGTGTTTTTTTTTTCTATTTTCTAGTCCTCTTTTAATTACTTTTCTCTTTGAACTTTTATAAGTATAATGTATGCAATTCAAGAGATATTTTTTACAGATTTAAAAATTTGACATATTTTGATATGTGATTTTTTTTTCTTGTATTCTTTTTAAATACATTATGCTGTATAATTTATTTTATGTCGTTATCTACCACTGTGTACTTTTTATGCAAATATTGTATAATTTAAGAATTTTGGTAGTGAAACATGTTACGGTTCTAATACTGTTAAACATGTTATCAAACATTAAAAAAAATTATCAATTAATTGTATCTCGTTACATTATAATATAAAAAAATTGATAATATTAGAAATGTTTGTAAATGTCTAAAATGTACTACCAATCCAGGCGTTTCAAGAATCGATATTTAAATATAAAAAAAAATAAATTTTATGTATTATTTTTCATATATGTATGATGCCTTTAAAAAGTTTTTTTTTTTTATTATTAAAATAATATATTCATTCAGTTTTTTACTTTTAAATATCGATTTTGTTAACTTTGGTAAAATGCCCAAAGCGTGCCCAGTTGACAGCCTGTATATATAAACTCAAAAAATAACCTAAAAAATTGTCAAGAAGACTTTAATTAAAATAACCTTATAAGACATGACTTTAAGAGCACTTGCTGTACTATATTGCTTTAATTATTTTATTTTGTGACCAGTAACATTGAATTGCATACTTTATAATTAAATATGCGTGTAATGGGAGGTTTCACGCGAAAGCATAGATGGCGCTGCGAGCATACGGAATAAAACATCTCGAGTTTCAAAAAGTAGACTAATATATATTTTAATACATTTGTGGCTACACTTTCAAAACATGCTTTGTAAAATTTTGTTTCCTCGTGAGACTGAAATTTTTAAAAAATCATAAAATATTATTCACATTATTAATTCTGTAATTTAATGAGGATTTAAGTAATTTAATAAAATAATAACCTAATTAAATCTTATATGAATTTTATGTATTCAGTGATACTCGCGCGATGAATACGAATCTAATGACGTAACATTTAACAAAATTGGGTAAGCTGTAGTGCAGTTAAGAACGGACATAAAAACGAACATACACACAGGTAGAACACATAACACTCCTTTTGGACTTCGCTATAGTTGGGTTATAAATTTTGCTTCAGTTTTATTAAGTGGCTCGTGGCATCATTGAGGCCTCCCATGCCGGTCTCGGCCTTAATAAGCAAATATTTTTAGATTTTGTATAACATACTATTGTAATGTATTTTTTAATTATCTTTTACATTGTAAATAGATGACGATTGTTTCAACGATTTTATTTCATAATACTCATACGGTCACATTGAAATGCATTTATTTTCATTTTATTACGCTGTCGTTTTGTAAATATTTCGACTTTGACGTTTCGAAATATTTCCAAGATGGCGGCAACATTGTTGTGATAGCGGCAGCCTAAAATGTTTAAGTTGTGTATGTTTTCTGTATATTAATAATTATCGTTATTTTTTTTAATAATTTCGATGGGCGATGTTTATGACGTGTAATTTTTAATAAACAAATAGCAATTTGTAATTTATTTTGTTGTTTTATTGGTGTCCTTGAAACCTCTACATCTTTTTTTTTTTTATTCCTTTGCATTATCATTATAGTATGCCTGAAGCATGTATTTATATGTTTTTATTTATTTATTCTTTATTTATTTTTGTTGTAATAAGTATCTTCTATCTTATTGACACAATTAATTTGAAAATATTATCTCCTTTATATCTTACATTGCGGTAGAGCCTAGCTGTAGCGGTAGACTACAGCTCGTATGCGGCCTGGCTCGACCGGGGCAGTACCTCACTCTTACGGAAGATCGGTGTGAGAGTGCCGGAAGTTTAACCCTCTCATTCATTATTCCTTTTTAAGCTGACAAAACATTTTTGTCGCTTGGAGGCTGGCCATTAATCACGTGATGTTTTTAGCAACTTTTTAGACCTCCCCCTCCTCCCGTAGTAAGGTTTTGTACTACACCGCCCCCCACCTAAGATCAATGGTAATTTTTTTTGTACATAATTTGTAGAAATATTTTTAAAAACGTTTATCTTTACAACAGGTATCATCGAATTTAATTCTGAACAATTATGCAACCGTATATATTGTACAAAATTTTCGAAAATAAAAATACACGTGATATCTTAATAGGAGAATCCCCTCTCCCTCCTTTAGGCCTCACGTGATTAATTAACAGCTCCTTGGCTACAAATGTCCCAGGGCGGCGGAGATAATTAATATCAAGTGGTCAACATGTTCGTTAGTCAACTATAAAAAAAAATCTCGGGTTGTGTTTCTATGGCGACCAAAATAACGAAAAACAACATTAATTGGCTGTATTCTGAGAAACGACAAAAACGCACAGACACGTCAGTCTTGAACTCTTGACACAGATCACACGTTTCGGTTAACTGGTGACCTAGGAAATGAAATAAGACAGCTGTGCACAAACTTCAAGGCATTATCTCAATTATCAAGTTTGCGGAAAATGTATATCAAGAAACATCACACACTATTAATGGAGCGTGAAATATAAGTTTTATACAATATTTGTTATTGTAAACGCTTGAGTTAAAGACAATATAGACTTTGTTATATGGACGCTGATATGCAACACTGTGTCAAGCCACACGGACTTCATCTTAAGAAAATGGCGTCTAAACATGTCAAAACTATTCTTAATAAATCTATTTGAAGAAGTATATACCCATCTTTACTTTTCTTTTGATAAAAGTTTAATGAATTAAAAGCAGATTGGTATAATGAGAAGTTTTATCAAATAATAAGTTTTTCTAATACAGGAGATTATTTTATATTGCAAAATATAGCACACAATTCATAATTCGAAACATATTATTAAATGATTTTTTTCCGTATTTATTTACTTAAGATGACTTCAAATTTATTTGAATAATGTTAAATACACAGAATACATCAATATCTGCGAAATTGAATAGTTTTTGTGGGTTAACACATTATTTCTTAACCATATATGGACGCTGATAAGCAATACTGTGTCAACCCACACGGAGTTCATTCTGAGAAAATGGCGTCTAAAGATGTCAAACCTATTCAAAATCAATTTGTTTAAAGACGGAGTTATACATCTTTTGTTTTTTATTTTGATAAGATGTATAATGAATTAAAAGCAGATTAACGTTTGAAATGTGTTATCCAATAAAAGGTTTTTCAAAAATTTGAGATTATTGTATAAATTGCAAAATATGGAACGCACTTGAAATTTGGAACATTAAATTAAGAAACTTTTTTCCGTATTTATTTAGTTTAAATGACTTGAATCCATTTTTAATCATATTAAATAGGTGTCGCTCAATCAAAATACATCAATATCTGCAAATTTGACTTTTTGTGGGTTGACACATTATTGCTTATCAGCATCCATATATAATCCATACTGTCAAGGATATCATAATACGGTCCGTGAAGGTTAAAGATAGCAAGGTGATGCAACTCCTGTAGACTAGATTCTAGAACACGACTAAAGCGAATAAGATAAAGTGAAATACCGAGTTTTTTTAACGAAGACAAAGGCAACAGGAAGATAGACTTTTAATTAAATCTAAAGTTAACTTTTATGTACTAATGTTACAGTACTGCAAATCCAAATGAATTTAAATTTGTTTGACAATCGGTCAACATTTCTTTTAGCTTATCTTATTTGCCAAACGTAAATTTCTATCTATAGAAGCCCTCACCCTTTCGTAAGTGAAATTTACATTTGTAATGTTTCCTCTTGCTCAGATAGTATCATTCTTGTCGACTGTACTATTTTCCTCAATTCACCGGTACACCTGTTTAGAAAATATAACGAAGGGCAAATTAAAATAATAAATAAATTTAAATGTATTTAATTTAATACAATAATTATTTTACACTGGTAGTACAATACATCAAAAAAATATCATTAACATAGTCAATATTATTGCAATTTAATTAAAAAAAATATTTAAAATAAATATAAACACTTTTCGAGAACGGCCACAGATTCAAAACAATAAAAAATAATCAATTAAATGCAAATTTAAGGATAATTTTCAAAAAATAATACTTTATAAGGAAATATTCTTATAAACTAAATGTGACGAAGGAATACAAATTGATATAAAAATAATCGTTAAACCTAAAATTCTATGAACAGAAACTAGCAACACTGTACATAGTTGCCATTTAAAATAATATAGCCAAAAGACAAGAATCTATACATAATTTCGAGTCGGAACACATTGAATATTATATAATTACAGATATGTGATGTTAGCCCAGGACGACTTTGCTTAGAATTCAGCTAGCAACTGAGTATGAAAAAAAACTGTATTATTGTAAGATCATGTAACAATCAATAAGGAAATATTCTTCTTTTGTTAAAAAAACAAATTTACAATAGGATATCTTTTCCGTATTTTACGTTTAGTGGAAACTTAAATGGCATATAAAATGCTGTATAGTCTATTTTCCTTTATTTGTCCTAGTTAGCCGACGAATATGGCGTATGTTCTAACACACAAGAGTTAGAGGTAAGAAATTATCGATCGAATAATTAAACCGAATAATTGTTTATAATGACTAATTAAAAATTAATATTCGAAATATTAAAAAGATCAAAAAATAATATTCGAAAATTTGTGATTTTCGTTCCGGATAATGTTACCACATAAGACAATAAAGAAAAATAGACCATATATTTCCCTAAAATAAATAAATAAATGACAGGTGAGAGTATTCTCGCGCCAACCAGTCGATTGACGAGCTTGTCAAAGTTGGAAATGGGCACAGATTATTGACGTCAAATAGTGTGGAGTTAACGTATCCATAGTTATATAATACCATTGCAATCAATAAAAAAATCACTAATAATTAAAAATCTCGTTATTTTAATACGAAAATAAAATAAGTCTAAATCTAATTTAGTATAAATTCTAAAATATTGACCTTTATACATTTAGCAAAATTAAAAAAAAAAGTATTAATGTCAGTTTACACAAGAATAGTTTTAATGGAATTAAGTTATAAACAATATTACGAAGCACACGAAATAGCTTTTATTTAATAGCTTATGTATCGTGTAAACATGTGGGACATTAATATTAAGCGTGATATAGGTCGACCAGTTTTTAATGTAAACTTTAGTGCAAGAAATAATTTCAATAATAAATTAATGTTAATGATACAGTTTTTCATTTAAAATTAAACTATCACGAAATGACGTTACGACGATATGCGTCGTAACGTAGGTATTTGGGGGCGCAATTGAGATGTCAAAAAATTGAATCGGCCATTTCAAAAACCACATAGTGATCGTTTCATTTCATCTATATATACAAAATGACTTGTCCTGACTGATTCATCAACGCAGAGCCTAAACCGCTGGGGTTACAAACTTGAAATTTTGGCTGTAGGTGCCTTTCAGGGTGTAAGCATTTACTAAGAAAGAATTTTTCGATTTTCCATCCCTAAGAGGGTTAACAGAGGTAAAAACATTTACATTTTTATGTACATATGGAAAATCTTGTTCGTGATTTACTATTGAACTTTTAAATATAAGAAGGAGGGGAGAAACTGTAAGAAATCATTTTTAGTAAAAAAAAATCATATTTTATTTTGGTTTTTGAAAATACCGACTCAATAATGATTTATGTTTGACACGACATTGGCGACGAAAACGTGCATAACTGGCCACTAATCAAATAATTGAATAAATTATGACATTTATGATATTAACTGGAATAGATGAATAGTGTAAATCTAGAGCGTCAGAACCTCCTCCCTATCACCGCTATGGCATTAACCTTTCACAAATAAAAAATAATATTAATAATGTAACAAAAACACAACTTCATCAAATGGTCCAATTTAAAATAATTTATTGCCAATTAATACAATAATTATTCTTTTGATGTGCGAAAAATATTTAAATAACTTTTTGTATTGATTTAAGGAATTCGATTTTATCTTATTTCACGTAATTAATATGTTAATATCGATATTATTAATGTCAACGATTCGTGATATAAAAAATGACATTTACTTTTTTTTTAAACACGCTGTTTTCAGAACGCAAAAACGGTCTAAGTTTTTTTTTTAAATTATAGTACATAAATGCGTATATTCCGCATACATTTCAACATGCTGGTAAGTCGTAGGCTTAATTTATATTATAGTCTATATTTTTTTACTTGCCTTTAATTTGGTAACAATACCCCGACGAAAATCACAAATTTTCGAACAATTGTTTTTCATTATAATTTTTCATTAATAAAAACGGTTCAGTTCAACCATTCAGTCGATAATTTCTTATCCACGTGTGGTCATATTTGTCTGCTAAATAAGACAAGAAAAAAAAATAGACTATTACAAAACGATGTAGGAAATTTATAATAAAAATAGTTTTAGGCGAGAATTATACTAATAAGTTTTACTCTCAAACTTTCATAATTACATAAGTTATTTCTCGTTGCTTTACGTCTGTGAAATTTACTGTCAGTGACTTATTCTTGATATTCACAGCTTTCGTAATTACTTACGACGTATCTGTTACTAGGTTAAAAAGTGGTTTTATATCACTCTTGAGAGTACAACTTACACATGTAATTCTCATCACACAATGCATGCAATAATTTTATGACAGTTGAACATTTTATAGGTCATGCGCGATATTTTTTAAAACGTTTTACCTTATGACCAACAATGAAATTAACACTATTTCAGAGTGTTTTTAAAATTTACTTAAGTTTGGATTTTCGACCCCACCGATCAATCTCCATCCTGTTTTCACATTGGCGAAATAACATGCGTCTAATTGGCACAACTAAAAGCCAAATTAACCAAAGAATTTAATTTAATGATGCGAAATAAGTGCGGCTTCCCAATATCCCAACGGTCAGGAACGAATATTACAAAATCGATTTTTTTTTGTATTTTTTCTTCCAGTGGAGTCTCGTAAAAATATGTTTTATTAATTTTTTTAACCCTTTTTATCCATTACTGTGTTTTGAAATTGGGCAGCCGAGTTTTTCGAAAGCATTTTTATATTGTTACATAAGATTTTAGGGAGACATAGAAACATGTCAATTCGAGTATTATATATATTTCGAATCATCCAATAAGCTGACCCTAACAGTTTTACTCACGTTTATAATTACTGCTTCGCTCCTGAGTCGCAGCGTGATGTAATATAGCCTATAACCTTCTTTAATGAACAGGCTATCTAACTCAAAAAATATTTCAAATTAGATTTTTGTAGTTTTAGATATTATCCCTTACATACAAATCAATTTAAACTTTATAATATTAGTATAGATACTCGTGATCATTGTGCGTTTAATTTAAACGAAGAACATTAAAAACCGGTCAAGAGATTTTATATTTAACTTACATTAAACTTAACACAAATAATATTCGCTAATTAAAATTAACTATAAAAATATTTTTTTATTATATTCGTGGCAAGCTAAAATTAATTTTAAATACATCGACAGTGAACCGGCAATACATCGTATCATAAAATTGAAGCTATAACATTTTAACTTTTTAACATTTTTTTAACAGGAGGTTTAATCAATTTTTAATTCATAAAAGATTGTATTGAGAATATTTTAAAAGAGTACCTATCGAGTTTCTTGCCGGTTCTTCTCGGTAGAGAATACATTCCGAACCGGTGGTAGCTTCATTATTGATGTGATTTTTTTTGTATCGACGTTTCAAAAGTGCTCGTGAGAGTTTACTTGAATAAAGTATATTTTGATTTTGACTTCAGAATGTAATATTTATACAGCCAAAATATTTACTTTTAAAAATGGTATTTAAAAGAAATTAATATGAAATGCCATTAAAAGGTGTTGTAGCTTAAATTTTAGAGACAGGGCTTATTGTCAGTCGCAGTCGATATTCTATTTACTATATTTTTCTTGACTTGTCCTATTTGGTAACATTATACGGAACGAAAATCGCAAATTTACGAATAATATTTTTCATTACAAAATATGATTCGTTCAATCATACGATCGATGATTCATATCTATGTAACTCTTATGTGTTAGTTGTACGCCATATTTGTTGTTAAATATGACAAGTGAAGAACAATAGACTATAATTGGACGCTGATAAGCAATACTGTGTCAAGCCACACGGACTTCATTTTGAGAAAATGGCGTCTAAAGATGTCACACCTATTCTTAACACATATGTTTAAAGAAGTATATATCCACTTTTTCTTTTATTTTTTGATAAAAGGTATAATAAAATAAAAACAGACTGACACATTTAACATATTATTAAATAAAAAGTTTACCAAATGTTTGAGATTATTGTATAAATTGCAAAATATGTAACGCTCTTTAAAATCGAACTAATTAATTAAGAAACTTTTTTCCGTACTTATTTAGTTTATATGACTTCTATTTCTTTTTAATAATGTTAAATAGGTGATGCAGTATCAAAATACAAAAATATCTCCGAATTTGACTTTTTGTGGGTTGACACATTATTGCTTATCAGCATCCAATTATTTTAATGTTTTTTTTTTCTGTATATAAAATAGTAAGGCGGCAGCTCAACTAGTTGCACAACCAGCTCGAATTACACTCATAAGTTTTGCTCTCACTTTCATAAAGACTAGCTGTCCCTTGCGGTGTCATTCGCGTTTATGGTTACTGCTTCGCTCCTATGAGTCGTGATGTAATATAGCCTATAGCCTTCCTGAATAAATAAACTATCTAATACAAAAATAGTTTTACAATTCGAACCAATAGTTCTTGAGATTAGCGCGTTCGAACAAACTATTCAGCTTTATTATATTTGTAAAGATTTACAAAATTTGTAATTGCTTTACACCTGAAAGAATTTACTGTTAGTACCTTATTGACGCACAGCTTTCGTAACGTTACCCAGGTAACTGTTACAGTGGTGTAACGGTTACAGTGTTGTATGTAAATTACTAGAGTAAAACTTACAAATGTAATTCACGCTTTTTACGCTTCGATAGTTTTCGATACCATTATTTTCGATCAGTATTTTCGTTCACATGGACTAGTCGCGTCTCTAGTGCCCGCTAGAGGCGCTCAAACTCAAAATATACTTTATTCAAGTAAGCTTTTATAAGCTCTTGAATGCGCTGTCAGTCAATGTATGCAAAACTTTCGGTTCCACGCAGAGTGGTTCCAGCCACTAAATTTGTAGTTCGCAAATGTATATACTGACAATTTTTAAGAGTAACTATAGAGTTTCTTGCCGCTATAGCTTTTCTTCTTCTCAGTAAAATCTACATTGCGAATAGTGTTGCCCAAATTCAGTCTTGGTCTTGCAGTCTTGGTCTTGTTCTTGCGTTTTTGCAAGACCAAGACCAAGAACAAGACCGCGTATTTTTAGCAAGACCAAGACCAAGACTGACCGTGCAAGACTTGAGCGAGAACAAGACATAGCCTGCAAGACTCTTGCGTCTTGCAGCTAGGACTTAGCGCTATTTCACTGAGTAGTTAGGTGTAACAGTTCGGTGTATAGGTAGGTACGCTTAGGAATTCTATGAGACGCAAAAAACTGTATCAAAAAATATGAAAAACTGGACCTATGCGCATTACGACTAATACCATAAACATATCTATTAAAATATCTATTAAAATCAAACTGAGTGCATGCATAGTTATGTTTTAACCATCGGCACTTTGATAATGCGGCATCAAAGGTTTTGTACTTACTTCTCAAAGAAATTTGCCGCTTTTCGGAAGTACATGGTTATGATACACGCGCCGGCGGCTTCTTTTGAAATCTAAAACAATCGTTGCCGCCACGCCGAAATCATAACATTTGACACTATTTGATTGCCGCCATAGGGCGTAGGTATACTCATGCAAAATAATTTCGAATTTTAAGAGTACCTACAGGTGTTCCAAAGAATAAATAAGTTTCAGAGTGCTTAGAATGAAAATGAATACATTATACTGATCACGCAAGTAGTATTATGATTAGGATAAAATGGTAAGGATAGGTAGTAGATGTCATATTAATTCATTCTAGTAAGTATATATTATAATATTGATTACTTATATGGTTTTAAACTAATTACTTAGGTACTATTATTGTACATTTAGTCATTATATTTCTTAAGTTTTTAAAAGAAAAAAATAGCAAAAAAGTGTTCAAATATCACCCGTTTAATAAATATTGTAGCCGCTTTTAAATATACTTGAAACGTGTAAAAAAATTCTACAAAACTAATAAAATAATATAAAAAGCGTAGGTACTTATCTACTAATAAAATAAAAAGCCTGCGATAAGAGTTTTGTATTACTTATCAGCCCGAATATCTCTGAGAGAGATGATGAGAGTAAGTATTTACTAGCTGTGCCCGCGACTTCGTCCACGAGGAATAGTAACTTTGGAGGTATAGTGACGTTCAGAACTTATTTATTTATTTTAAAACTTCTGTCATCAAACATACAAACGAACTCTTTAGCTTTATAATATTAGTATAGATGTACGCCAAAACATTCACTTATATGTAAAGAATAGTGATTGGCACTAATTCTTTACATATATTTTATTCACGCGTCGCGTCTGTACAAGTAGGTAATATTTAGTGTGTGTTTGTACGCCGCACGCGGCATTGTTTCATTTGCGGCGGCATCCTTTTCATAGAGCCGGCACGTGGCGAGGCGGCGCGGTAGAAAGCAAGGAAACGTACTATAAATAAAGGAATTATTTTAATTCCAGTCATTTCCAATTGAGCTGTGCTTCGAGTCTAACTTAATAATTGTTTTTACTAATTCTCGTTGTTTTCTAAAAACGTATCACGTGTACAATTTAATATGAGTGACGAAGATTCAAATTATTCTAGTCCGAGTAACGAGAGTTTGAGTCACAGATCTAAAAGACCCAAAAGCAAATTTGAAGAGTTTTTCGAAATAATTCATGCATCCCAAACTGCCTTCTGTAAATTGTGCCAACATAAAAAGATTGAAATAAAAATGAAAAACAGAAACACTTCAGGCTTAAGGAAACATCTAATATCTTTCCACAAAAAGGAATCAGAAATATTTCTTCCTGTTAAACCAAAATTAAGTGGAGATATCACAAGCTTTTTAGTAACCGCTGGAAGAAGTGGACAGGTAAGAATATTTTTTTAACAGTTAAAAGAATTTTAACTCCGCGTAGCTATTCATGCGATACTTTCAAAAACGCCATTAACTTACGTAAGTATTTTTGAGTTAGTGGTGTTTTCATCTAGGGGTGCGACATATTAAGTATGTAATTATCGTCTAAAATATTTTTTAGACGATAATTACATACTTAATATGTCGCAACGATGAAAGATGAAGTTTCTAGATGAAAACACCACTAACACCCATATTTTCATTGAATCGGCCAGTAACAACTAAGTACTTTATTTTGGTAAATTACAGTACAGTGCAACCTTAATATAACAAATATCAATTTAACGATTTTCTCGATTTAACAACAACAAACCTCCTCCTCTTATACGCTCAAACCTAGTATGTTTTAAATAATAACACAAGATTTCTTGTTTTGTTTCAGTCGGAAAACAGCAGTGACAACATCACGACAGCTACAGTTGATTGGGTGGTGAAAAAATATCTTCCCTTCTCATTTTTCGATGACGAAGCTACACAAGTATATTTTCGACGTATTTGCCCTAATATGGTGTTTCCTAAAAGGTCTACACTTAGAAGGAAAGTCAAAGAGCGATTTGAAGAGCTCCAATTGAATCTCAAGGAACGACTTCAACAATTATCATCTAAAATGTCTTTTACCATTGATGGGTGGACGTCAATTGCTGGTAGGAGTTACTACGGGGTTACTATTCATTATATAGACAACGAATGGAAGTATCAATCTGTAGTTCTTGATTTTATACCATCACGCGGTCGACATACTGGGGAAGATATTGCAACGATTTTCCATGAATGTTTATTGGAATATGGCATAATTGATAAAATACAAGGTATCACGGTCGACAACGCAACTGCAAATACCAAATTTATGTATGAACTGAGCAAACTGCTGCCGCAACACTTTGATTCAGACAATCAACATTTCCGGTGCTTTGCTCACATTTTAAACCTTGGTGTACAAGATTTATTAAAGACCTTAGCATTACACTGTGAGTCTGACACTAACGCGCAAGATCAGCAGTACGAAGACTATGCAGACGAAACTGAGGATGAGGAAGATGAAGAATCTGCACCAAATATTGCTGACTCGCGTACATCTGTAACAAAGTTACGCAGCATTTCCAGTAAAATAAAAAGAAGTGAGATAGTGAAGAAGAAGTTTCAGTCTGCTTGTGAAGCAGCTGGCGTGCCATCAAATCTAAATGCCATTCTTGACTGTCCAACGAGATGGAATTCCACACATGATATGATTGGATTTGGTTTAAAAGTGAGAGCGGGCATTGACATATTGTGCAGTTCTGTCACCGAATTAAATGATTTTCAAATCACAGCTAATGAATGGCAGGTACTCGAAAAATTACATAAATTTCTAATAAATTTTAAACTTTTAAGTACAAAACTTGGTGGAGACAAATATGTTACATTACCGCTAGTTATTGTATCATTCAATCTCTTGCTAGATAAAATTGAATCCATGGTAAAACAGTTAGATGAGAAACCTAATCGATCTGAAGTGGATGAAAGGCTCATTCTAGCTTTCCAAGCAGCTCGAGACAAAATGCTTAAACATTACAAGAAGAGCAACTGGATTTATTGTACTTCTTTAATTTTAGACCCAAGGCATAAGGCTCAGACTTTTGACCTGACAATGTGGGGGAAGCAACTTAAAACAGAAAGTCTGCGCAAGTTCAATGAACTTTATGAAGAATATAAAAGTCTACACTCACTGAACAAATCTCTGGAATTACCAGAAAAAGAAAATAAAGTATGTGATGAAGATGAAGACGTAATAGACTTTGATAAACTCTATGAATGTCCCTCGACGTCATCTGGATCTTGTCTTCAAGGCTTAGTGATAGACGAGTTGGAGGAGTACCTGAGAAAACCAAGAACTGCCAGCTCGGAAGACATTTTAGATTGGTGGAGGACGCATGAGACAGAGTATCCGATTTTATCGAAAATGGCTCGTGATTTTCTCTCAATACCGGCAACTTCAGTACCTGCTGAGAGATTATTTTCTAACGCATCATTAGTAATTAGAAAACATAGAAATAGGTTAAGTGATGAGTCAGCCAGATGGTTACTTTGTATTAATTCTTGGTCAAAAAAATTGATATAAAGTATCATAACCTAATGATAAAGCTGTTGATTTGTGTTGTATTTTATTTTTTATTCAAATAAATGATAAATCGTAAAACTCTTTTATTAAATTTCTTATAAGTTGAGGGTTCAATCTCTTTCTAGACAGATAAGTATTGTTCTTTAAAATACAGTCAAGTTATTGTAATTAATTTTTTTTTTTACATGTTGTAGCAAATGTAAGCTTATAAATCATAAATGTTTATTAAGAAACAGTTACTTCCATGAAAACGACATATAGGTCAGTTGATTTTTCGAATTTCTTATCAAATCTTCAGTTATTTATTAATCTGCTTGATCTTTACTATGGCTATGTTAATTCAAGCTCACAATGTTCCAAGTTCCAATTCTAATACGTTTTTCTAACATTTAAAGTAAACTTTAATAAATAGTAATAGACTAATAGGTAATTGCAAGACTTGCAAGACTCTTGCTGCAAGACCAAGACCAAGACCAAGACCGGGAGCGCAAGACCAAGACCAAGACCAAGACCAAGACCAGGTGTATGGGCGCAAGACCAAGACCAAGACTGGCTAAGTCTCGTCTTGTTCTTGCATTTGGGCAACACTAATTGCGAACCGGTGCTAGCTTCCCATTAATGTTAATACTTTTTTCTTTTTAGTTTCTGTATTGACAATTCAAAGTGCTCGTGAGAGTCTACTTGAATAAAGTATATTTTGATTTGATTAATTTGATTCCTCATAAAAAGGTTGTGGGCACAATCACCCGAAAATCGGCCAAGCGTGAGCCGGAGTATGAACTCGCTCATCAACTGCTTTAAAAATCAACCTGTATGAATATAATTATATTCAGGAGAGACGGTTATAAATATCATTATTTCCATAACTGGGTCTGAATCACTGACACATATTTTTTTTATTACTTTACTAAGTGACACACACACGGTGTGACGTCACAAGTCCAGCGTTGTGTGCATGCCCATCGTGCCGACAACTGTGGATCCACCCTTGGTTTCACTCGCATTTATGGTGATATCTTCGCCCCTATGAGTCATAGCGTGATGTAATATAGCCTATCCAAAATGATTTTTTAGAGATTACCACCTACATACAAATTTACAAACAAGTTTTACTTCTTCATCTATACCAGTCTATACTAATATAAAAATGAATTTTTTTTTGTATGTTTGTACGTAGGGGGAAAATTATTTTTGCGTTGGATGTCTTGTTTATTAAGTATAGATATAGTCTATATTACATCACGCTATAACTCACAGGAGTGAAGCAGTAACCATAACCGTGAGTATAATAGTCAAAAAATATTGATCGAAAATTACGATATCGGAAATAATCGCTGCTCGAAGCTTACAGAACTAAAACTGTCCATGCACAGCAAATATTTAAGACAAATGAAAATATCCATTATGTTTTTCATCAATCACCGCGTCACAGATAAAAAGTATTAACGGTTGAGTTTCTTTTTTAATTAATAATTTCAATATACCACAATACAGTTAACGAAGTTGATCTCTCCGGAGCGTCACCAATTCTTTCATTACCTGCAACAAAAATAAGATATTACTTAAATAATATTTAGAATCTAAATATCTCAGTCGTTACTTCTATATTAGACAAGAAAACGTAGAAAAATAAAACACAATTATCGAATGGATAAAAATTAATAATAAATAAATCAACGCATCACACTTGACGTCCCGTATTAATCTCGTGGCCTTGGGTTGGTTGTTTGGAAACACACAACACTAACACAAACACCCAGACCACGTCAAACATTCGTATGGCTAATACAGACGTTTCCCGTGAGTGGGGATTGAACCCGCGACCGTAAGCGCTTCAGTCAGTTACAGTGACCACACCAACGTGTCGTAAAAGGTTTTACTTAAGTTTCGAATGTTTTACTTCAAAATATTGCATGAGCAATAGCGTCCTATACTGAAAACGTCAAGCGACGCAAATACGAAAACATTGAAAGAAGTTTCGTATTTGTGCTGTTAGCCGTTGAAACCATGGGGTCCTGGGGCGAGGAAGCAAAGTTTTTCAGAGCTGTTTTCCCGCCTCGTCGAGACTATAGGTGACCGAAGGGCTGGCGGCTACCTTGGCCAGCATATCAGTCTGGCCATACAAAGACTGAATGCCGCCAGTGTTTCGGGCACCTTGCCTCACTGTGACAGCGATAGTTACTTAAGCTTAATATAGTTATTTTAAATTCATCTTTTTATTTTTAACGCAATTATTTATTGACATTAGAATGTATTGTGTTCAAGTTATATTTAAAATACTATTCCTACTGTTAATTTATTTTCAAGAAGATTGTATGTTTTCTTGTGTTAGAAACTATTAATGTTTCCAGAAAATATTTCGATACCTCCCACGTAAGTTGTTGTAACCCCAAAATTACAATTTTACAGTAGAGCACTTTTAATCCGTTTTAGTTTGAAAGTTACAACAAAATACGCCTTTTTTCAGGCGTATTTTGTTGTGACTTTCCTTGAAAAAAAAAAGATTTTTGGTATTTTTTCACTTTGAATGCATTAAGCAATGCAAATTCGTGTAGTATTCAGTAAAACGCTAACGGCAATTTTGTGGCTTACAATAACTTACGTGGGAGGTATCGATTTATTTTTTATCTTTTAGTACATTTGTTTCGTTTCAAAGTCGTCTTCCCTTTCATCTTTAAAACTATTGCCGATTCTAACGATAAAACAAAATAGACACGTCGTAATTTGATAAAATATAGTAACTTTACGATAACATGAATTACGATTTTAAATAAATAATTATCTGTACACGAGTTATTTAATTATCGATTCGAATCGAATTGTCTGATCTTTACAAGCGTTTGATAAATCAGTACTTCAAAGAAATGATACTTTATTATTATACATAATCTCTGATTTAGATATACTATAAGCACATTGGCATTACATGGAGATAAGCAATAATGTGTGAACCCACAACTAGTCAAATTTAGAGATATTGATGTATTCTGATCATGCGTCACGTATTTAACATTATACAGAAATAATTTCGAGTCATCTGAACTATGTAAATAAGTACGGAAATAAGTTTCTTAATCTAATGTTTAGAATAACGAAGTGTGTTCCATATTTTGGATTGTGCAACAATCTTAAAAATCTTATTACTATTATTATTATATTAACAATACTTGAAAATCTTATTACTATGTAAAATTCTTTATTAGCCAATCTGTTTTTATTCATGATACTTTTGATCAAAATAAAAAAGAAAAGATGGATGTATACTTCTTCAAACAATTTTTTTAAGAATAGGGTTGACATCTTTAGACGTCATTTTCTCAAAATGAAGTTCGCGTAGCTTGACACAGTATTGCTTATCAGTATCCACAGCTACACTGATATTATATAGAGGAAAGATTTGATTGTTTGTTTGCAATGGCTTCGAAACTACTGGAGTGATTTGAAACATTCTTTTAGCGTTGGTTTTTCCGTTTATTGAGAAAGGTTATAGGCTACATTACATCACGCTACGACGCACAGTTCAGTTAGGTTTTAAAACTGTAATAAATATGTCATTCACGTAAACGAAATACGTATTTGCTTTTGAAGTCGGTTCTCTTTTTTTACGTCTAGTTCTATTACGCTAGCTGGTTGCTAGGCAACGTCGTCTAAAGTGGTCTGCAATGGGTGTCAAAATTCATGGGTTTATAAGATATCTGTAGCTATATAATATCATTGATATTCAATTGCCCAGTCTATTTCTCCAAGGTCAATTTCAATTAGAAAGTGTATTTTTATATAATTGACTTGCTGGTGGCAGCAACTTTGTGAAAAATAAAAAAAAATCTATGAAAAAGTAGCCTAAGTTACTCCTTATAACATTAGCTATCTGTTTGTGAAAGTCCCGTCAAAATCAGTCCAGCCGTTTTAAAGATTAGCCGAAACGAACAGACCTAAGAAAAAATTAAAAAATTGTTTTTTTTTTTTTTTATGTGAATCCCGTATATACTTTTATGCGTTCACAAACATATAATCAATTTTATTTATTTGTATAGATTTGTATTTTTACATAATAGCTACAAAAAAATGTAAATTTTCTGCTCCACATTAATAATACAGACGAAATATCATACACTTTATCAAAGTAAAATAAGTCGATTTCCTGATGAAACAGTACGAAATGTCACATTTACTTTCCAAGGTGATTAATTTCATTTTATATCATTTTTTGTTTTCTATGCTCAATACTAATATTATAAAGAAGTGTTAAGTAAATTTATCTTTTTAGCGTTTACTGAGATAGGATTAAAACGCGCTAATCTCAGGAAGTACTGGTTCGAATTGAAAAATTCTTTTAGTGTTAGATAGTTTATTTATTGAGGAAGCGATAACCATAAACGCGAGTGAAAAACTTTAGTGTGAATTGAGCGTCTATGCGAATTAAGTTAAATTATTAAAATAAATATTATATTATTAAATTAAATTTTAATCTAATTAAATTTTATATAGTAATTATGATTTAATAAATTTTAATATAAACTAATACTAGATACCATATTATTAAAAATTTAATTTATCATACTAAAATAGTAATTTATTGAAACTTAAATAATATGGCGGTATTTTAGTTAATTTAGAGGAATCTGTCTAATAATTGATAATCCACGAATAAATTTACATTGTTAAAAAATATTTTTTAGTAAAATTTTTATTATAATTAAAGTTAAATCAGACTCAGAATGCCGACCACTTTAGACGACGTTGCCTAGTAACCTGCTAGAAACTGAGTAAGATGGCTGTTAATTAAAGAAGCATAATAAGGAGCTTAGATTTAATACACGTTGATTTTTTACAGGATATCCAAATTAAAATGTAATAAAAATACATAATGTGTAAATGATTTAAAAAGAGTTACTATCTAGGCTCGTGGCGGTTCTTCTCGGTACAAAAATATAACATGTAATTCCACGATTCGGAAGTTCTTTAAAAAGCCCATTTCAATAAAGTATACTTTAAGTTTGAAGACTCAAACTTAAAGTATACTCAAGTATATGTCAGGCAGAGCATCTTTAAAGCAACAAGTGAGTTCGTGTCAAAGTTGGAAATTGGTACAGATTTTTAACGTCAAATAGTGTGAACGAAACATATTTTTAATTAATTTAAGAAATCTAGAATATCTTATGCTGTTCCTGTCTTTCGATCAGTGTTAGACGAGAACTACATTTCTGATAAGCAAAACTGTGTCAAGCCACACGGACTTCTATTTGAGAAAATGGCGTCTTAATATGTCAAACCAATTTTTAATAAATTTGTGCGAAGAAGTATATATCCATCTTTTCTTTTCTATTTTGATAAAAGGTATAAAAAAATGAAAAACAAATTGGTATCATAAAAAGTTTTATCTAATAATAAGTATTTCGAATATACGACATTATAATAATTTTTATTATATTAATTATAATAATTATAATAATAAAATTAAATATGAATTATAATATATTGCAAAATATAGCACACACTTCAATATTCGGACATCAAATTAAGAACCTGGTTTCCAAATTCATTAGTTTAGATGACTTGAAATTATTTTTGAATAATGCTAAATACGGAACGCATTATCAGAATATATCCATATCTCCGTTTCTGACTTTTTGTGTGTTGACACATTATTGCTTATCAGTATTAACTTGTAAGTTTTTCTCTCGGGATCGATTTAAAAACAACTCTGTAACTTAGCTACGGAGACGTCGTAAGTAGTTACGAAAGCTGTGAATGACAAAAAACTTCTTCAGGTGTCAAGCAACTTATGTAAATCTTTATGAAAGTCTGGGAGCAAAACTTACAAGTGTAAGTCTCGCCTTACTCGTCAAAAACGAATCGTAATCTAAATCAACACCATGACGTCACAACAACATTAAAAATTCTCGTAATTCGTAAAAACTACAAGTGTTAATTAACGATAAAATCATAAACAATATTATCAGCGGAAACGTAACGCTGGCCGAGTGATAAGAACGTTTAAATACTAATGTTTTATATTTTTGATGTTAAAATTTTAATAGTCATTCAATTATTTTATTTATTTATTGATACAGACAATTATTAAGTACAGAATTAGTCCCCGATTTCTAAACTAGAACTGTATTTTAGGAATCAGTGCACATCTTTCAGACTTGATTATGATAACATAATAATGCCCAGAAGATAGAAAATTTGAACAAAAGTTTTAACCACTATTCGTCTATTGCAATGATCAAAACTTTTACTGTGATAGAGCCTAGCTATACCTAACGGTTCTATAGGAGCACTACCTCCTCGAGGACGAGAGTAAGGGTACTGCCATACGCACCAGCAAGGGGCGCGGGGAGGGCTAAACCACACTACGCCCTCGAGCGAAGTACGGAGCATCCCGCGGCCTGCTAAAGACGGCCAACGCAGGGGTTTTAATAGGTATAAAGTTCCACATAACCTGATCTCCAGAAATCGGGTATCCTTTCGAAGATTTCCCCTGAAGGAACAAAAAAAGGTAATAATATGCGTTTCGTACGGTGAGGGAGACAGCGGAAAGCCTTACCCCCTCTTCTATTCCTTTCTACCTATTCGTTCATCCCTTGTGCACTTTTAAACTGGCGACGCATTCGTAACTCCTCTGCTGCACATGGTTATCAGTGATCTAACATCAGCCGTCCCACCAGCTACTATTATAAATAAATCCGGGCATCGGTGAGTCTCGAGATCTCACGCACCGAGGGTTCCATGCCAACTTGTAGGAATTAAACAAAAATTAAAAAAAAAAAGATTTCAAAAGCCAAATACGTAATTTGGTTTTCTCGAATCACATACTTATTTCTAATAATTTTGAATATAAAACTGATTCTGATGATTTTTTTTTAGAAAAATATCTTTACAGATCGACAGACGGACAACATCCTATAAGGGTTCTTTTCGTTTTAAGTACGAAATTCTAAAAATCAATAATCATTTTTTAAAGTAATAGTATAATAAATCTGTAGAGAGGTCAATTCTGTACATGAAATATATTTTCAAAATAACTATCAGGGGGTGATTAGTGATCGATACTGACGCCAAAAATGCAATCAGTAAAATTTTTGTCTGTCTGTCTGTATGTTCCTTATAGAAACAAAAACTACTCGACGGATTTTAACGAAACTTAGTACAATTATTCTGCATACTCCTGGGCAGGTTATAGTATACTTTTCATCACGTTACAATCAATAGGAGCAGAGTAATAAAGGGAAATTTTGGGAAAACGGAAGACGTTACTCCAATTTTTAAGCGTAACTCCAATACGTCGCGTATGCTGCCTTAATGGTTAAAGTTACATAGAAATCATGTATGACGGAAATATTCTACATAAAATTTCCTAAAAAATATCCCGCAACAGCATATGTCTATTATGGTTGACTCGCAATAACACGTGTAACTCCTGATAGGTTAGCAGTTCGGAGAATTCTGATTATATTTGTTTACTCTTACGTTTATAAGACTCTCACTCATCCCTAATTTAAAAAGTTAATATTATTACCTATTTAATAAAAAAAATCATAGAAATCAAGTATTGTGGGTTGACATATTATATTTCCCTATTAAATTACGATAGTTAATCTGTCTGTCACATCAAAACCACTGAATCCTGAGGAAGGTAGCACGCTACTTTTTTTCGTAAAACGACGAAAACGCGGACGAAGTCGCAGGCAAAAGCTAGTATAACGTATAGTTATAAAAACTGTTGCCAATGTTTTTGATAACACGAATGGCCTGCGCAGGCGAAGGACTTTGACCGCGGGACTTCACCGTCGGTCGCGCAACGAAACGGTCGTTTGGAACACTTGTACGCGGTACTTTTTATCCCTCATGTGTTATGTTTCGATGAATATTCTGAATGGAGCAGCGTGGTAGCTCTAAAACTTCTCCTTAAATAGGAGAGGAGCTTTGCCCAGTAGTGGGACGTTTACAGGCTGTTACTGTACCACTTTTTTTCCTTATTCTATTTCGAAAAGTGCCTCGTCTACAAAAGCTTTAATCATTATTGTCCAAATTGTTGACCATATTGGCCTTGACAGCGACACAGTTAGGGGGCCGAATATTGAGACAGCCATGAAATTCAGGCTCCCGTTGGAGCGTGCAATTGTCGTCCGTCCTAGGAGTGTCTGTTAGTGAGATCACATCTCAGCTTAAGACGCCGTCGGTGTGGGTAAAATGTCATGAAACTACTAATCCATACCTCCATACTGATAAATGCAATTGAAGTATCTGTTTGTAATTTCAACAGCTTTTCCCTGCTTGCACATAAAAGTATATACCGTACTCACACAAAACAATCATCTGAACTATATAAGAAAGGATAAGTTTCTTAGTTTAATCGAGATTCCCTTCGAGATGTTTTTAATAAAGTTGGTATACTTAGGGTTGCATCGCAGTACATTTACAACAATATTATGTATATTCACAACAACATTGATTCTTTTGATAAAAACAGTAACAGGTATTGTATTAACACTAGAAGAAAGGATAAACTTATAACGCCGAAGTTTCGACTCCGCAAAGTCAATGTTACCTTCTTGGGGCAAGGTATTCGTTTTTATAATAAAATTCCGTAGAAAGTGTTACAGTTTACAAAAAAGAAATTTAAAGTACATACTAAAAAATCCTTAGTAGCTCAAGGATATTATTCTGTTCAAGATTATATAGATGATGAAGATGCTTGGATTTAGTATAAGCTAGATTCACTCAGGGTGTTTAATATATTTGCATCTCATAAATGTTTGAACCCATTGTGAATATTTTTAAAAGAGTAACTATCGAGTTTCTTGCCGGTTCTTCTCGGTAGAATCTACATTCCGAACCGGTGGTAAATTAATTAATTAATTAGTGTTTTGTTTTCTTTTGTTTCTGTATTGACGATTCAAAAGTGCTTGTAAAAGCCTACTTGAATAAAGCATATTTTGATTTGATTTGATTTGAATGTTTCAAATTTAAGTCCATTCCATATTTTCAATTTATACTATAATCTCATTTATTTTGAAAACTTATTAATTTACTTTTAATTCATTACACCTTTTATAAAAATAGAAAAGAAAAGATAATTTGATGAAGTCCGTGTGGCTTAACACACAGTATTGCTTATCAGCGTCTAATTAATCGTTAGGTATATTTAATCACGATAAAAAAAACATAGGTCATCCAATTAGGTGTACCCAAAACACCGCATTCTTGTGACCGTGACACGCTGACGTCGGGTGTCAAAATTATTTATTGACATTAAGGCAGTATCACACGGAGTGCGGCAGTACGGACAGAAAAATATGAATAATAATACAATCAATGATATTTCATGTAAGGTATCGGTTATGAGAGTAAAACCTACAAGTGTAACACTTGCTACAACTAATATTTAGTATATAATTTATAAGATGTAACATTTATTAATTTATATATAATAATTTCATACTTTATTATATTTACAATTTTGACAAGTCAATTGAATTGGCCCGCAGATACTCGCTTGTCGCTCTTTAGCTGGTTGCTAGGCAACGTCGTCTAAAGTAGTCTTGTTGATTTATGTACCAATATCCTCGACCTTATGACGTGTTTATATAATTGGGTCATTGCATAGTAATTTTTTTGCGGTATAGTACTTTATTGTTAAGTATTTATTTTAATATTAGATTAGTCTGATTCTTATGGTTTTATTCTCGTAACTGATATAAACTCTGTAACCTGGTAACAGCTGCCTAATCTTACGTAACCTGTTTCAATACATAAGTCATTGAGAGTAGATTCTTTCAGATGTAAAATTAATTCGTTTAAGTTTCTGGATAGCTATTTTTTTAAATATTTCTCTGACGGGATTCGGCGCTATTAGCTGAAACACAGATTCTAATCAGTTAGACTTTTTTTTAATTCGGACTACAAATGAAATTCTCCCCGGACGCACCCCGGATGTCTCCTAAACTAGGACAAATCCAGGGAAGCACGGGATGGCAACCCCAGTCCGGCACAACAAAGTACATACAACTCGAGCAAAGCCGCCAGCAAAAGCCCAATACCAAATCGTGTTTATAAAATCGTGATAAAAAAATATTATTACAACAAAATTATTTCAAGATTCAATGTGAATCATAAGTCGTGACCAACAGTTAATTAATTAAAGGTTTTTTACTTTTGCAGCCTTGGCTTAACGGGACGGGAAGCGAGCGCAGACATTCTGAGATCTTCTATAATTTATTTAACTATCAATTTTCCCGATAATACTCTGCTATTCTAGTGTATTGACTACTGCCCCCTACGCAACCCCCGAGGGCAAATCAGTCGAAAACGTCATTGTTATAAGGTAACGAGCAGTTCCGTCGCGTATATTTTGGAATTCGATAAAAGGGATTCTGACAACTGGTAAAATACCATCCTTTAAGGGCGATACTACTAAACGTTTAGACTGAACTACCACCGCCCAGCGGTTTACCCCGTGTTCATTTAAGGAAAAATTACATTTATATAATGTTTATTATCTATTTATCTTTACTGGTCTTATTTATCAGACAAATATTTCTTTTAACCACACATAAGACTTAGAGATGAAAAATTATCGATCGAATGATTGAACTGAATTATTTTTTTATAATACAAAATGATAATGAAAAATATTATATATTTTAAACTTTCGCGATTTATACTATTCATATTTAATATAACGGTTGTATACAAGATAAATTGTAGCTGTGGCACTTCTTATATTGGCCAAACTAATCGTACCATAGCGGATAGGGTCAAAGAACACATAGCGGCGGTGAAAAACAGACAGACAGAAAAATCCGCAGTGGCTGACCATCTTTTAAACTCGGGAACAAACCATTGGATTGAGCTTCATGACCCAAAGGTTCTGTCGACGGACAAAAATTATTATTGTCGCTTAGTACGAGAAGCAATTGAAATTAAAAAACATAAAACCTTCAATCGCGATGACGGATTTAAATTGTCGGCCGCTTGGAACCCGGTGATAAATAAATTTAACAAAAGTGGAGTACCTCGAACAATGTTCGCGCGAACCGATTGTATTAGTGTGGTGTGCTCCCAGCATTATAATAACGGTAAAGACAATATTAATATTGTGAGGGTAGGCGAAGAAAACTCGCGCACTCGTCGCCGGAGGAGGCGCGGTACACCAGTCAGCTCGTGACCACGGCGAATGTAACTTCGTCGAAACGTCGGGCAGTAAAAAGGTATTACTACTATTAGTTATCGCGATAAGACCCGTTATATTAAATGTGAATGAAAAATATTGTTCGAAAATTCGTTATTTTCGTTCCGGTTGTTACCAAATAAGACAAGCATAGAAAAATAAACGCTACCTTCCCTGCTTGCATCGAATATTGTTCAATATTTAATATATAATAAAAGTAGCCTAACTTATTCCGTATAACATTAGCTATCTGTGAGTGAAAGTCCAGTCAAAATCGGTTCAGCTTTTTAGAAATTAGCCGGCAAACGTTCCCGTTCGCTGTTTGACATTTTCTGCGTTTCACTAGTATTTTTACTAGTATTTTTACGTGCTCATGTTCACTGCTTCGCTGCAACACGCTGAAGCATGGTGTAATATAGCCTATAACCTCCCTCATGAATGCCCTATCTTACGCAAGTATTTTTTAAGGACTAAGACTCTACGAATAATAGCCCGTGTAGACTGGGGATTGCAGGAAAAAATATTATCTTTCTATCCAAACAAAATAATAAAGAGTTACACTTCATAAGTAACTTCACTTGAACAGGTCGGTTAATTAAACAGTTAAAATTATTCGCTTTTAACTCATTTACGCCGTCACTAATAAGCATGCAATGACGATTATTATTCTAACTGAAATGGAAATTTTGCATTTATATACATTTACGTAAATATATATCTTATCTTTATATATATACGTATAAATAAAATTAAAGTATCCGTTCGTAATGAAAAAACAGGATTTTATAAAACACACGAATGTTTAGACGATTATTAAACCAAAGCGCCATTTTTCTAAATTGTTTTTAAAAGATTTTTTTTCTAGTATTTAAGACTAACGTCAGATGCTGTGAGTTGTCGATAGATTGAAATATATGCCTGGTTACGTAATTACGAATGAATTTACGTTGGATAAGAAAAAAATTAACAAATACAAATAGCTTATGACCGTCTTCAATAAACAAAAAGTTTTTTTAAATCGATTCTGTAGTTTCTGTAGTCAGGGATTACCCTCTACAAAACAAATTCTACGTTTATATCATATATCTCAACGACTCAAATGAAAATCATGAAATTTTACATACAAGTTGTCAGGGGTCAAGTAGAAGACATCGAGTAAATTTCATCCCAAAAAAAAAACATTTTAGCCCTGGGGTCAAGGCCGGATTGAGCCAAGTATCGCCCTGAGCCACTGCCTATATTATTCCTTTTGTAAAAATATTTAATAAATCACTCCTCAAAAAAGCAGAAGCAGAGATCGTGAGCATAATTTCAGAATAATAAGTATTTTTATTTGAAGTTTTTTTATATAAATAAGTAAGTATGTATTTCATTTTTATATTGAAAATCATAGTTTTCTACCAATCATGATCGTGGATAGAAAAAAATATATTTTTGATTTTAAAATCAAAATTTCACCGCCATTGGACATTTTGGTCACCCTGGCCACTGGTCCCTAGTGCCCTTAGCAAATCCAGCTCTTCCTAGGGCAGAAAATAAGTTTTAGCTCAGTCAATCAACGACGACAGTCGACGACATCATCCGACATAAAAAATATACGTAAACGCAAACGAAGTCACCGGAAATAGCTTTGTAGGCTATACACCATCACGCAATGAGACAATAGCGGAGGAACGACCATGAACGCAGGTGACGCCGATGTGAATTATTATTTGTTAAATGGACGCTGATAAGCAATACTGTGTCACACGGACTTCATTTAGAGAAAATGGCGTCTAAATATGTCAAACCGATTCTAAACAAATTTGTTTGAAGACGTATATCTTTTCTTTTATATTTTAATAAAAGGTATTAAAAGCAGATTGATTTATATAATGTGTTATCTAATAAAAAGTTTTATAAATATTTGAGACTATTGTACAAATTGCAAATGGAACGCACTTGTAATTCGAAACATTAAGTAACTTTTTCCGTATTTATTTATATGACTTGACAATTTTTTTTGAATAATGTTAAATAGATGGCGCAGTATCATAATACACGAATATCACCGAATTTGACTTTTTGTGGGTTGACACATTATTGCTTATCAGCATGCAAATATAATGTATGAAATATATTTCATTAAAATTACAAAAACATTGTTATTTTTCCGCACTTTTACCGTTTTAGACTTTTGTTCGTGTCACGTCATTTTATCTTTTTTGTTGTTCTATCACACTACTTATATTAAACGCGAAACTTTGTGAGGATGTATGTTGTAGTGTTAGTATTCTTTATAAACACTACTCAATTGATTTTGATATAACTTTATAGTAATTCTAGCTGTACCCGGCGTGTATTGCAATGCCATCTGATCTATATAGAGTTTTTATGCCAGTAAAATGAACGCTGTATAGCCTAGTTAGGTTTTTCCGGCGGCTTCGCTTGCGTTCTTGTAATTAAATCTACGTAAGATTATGTCGGACGGTGATCTAAAAATTATATTTCTATCCTCCGGATAAAGTATTCTTTGAGCCTTGTAGGCGTTCCCAGAACACTCTACCAAAGTTCCATCACAATCCGATCAATGGTTTCGAAGCGCATAGAGGACAAACATACAAACATTGATTTTTATTTATAAAGATGATTATCAGTATATATGGACGCTGATAAGCAATACTGTGTCAACCCACACGGAGTTCATTCTGAGAAAATGGCGTCTAAAGATGTCAAACCTATTCTGAATCAATTTGTTTAAAGACGGATTTATACATCTTGTGTTTTTTATTTTGATAAGATGTATAATGAATTAAAAGCAGATTAACATGTGTAATGTGTTATCCAATAAAAGGTTTTTCAAAAATTTGAGATTATTGTATAAATTGCAAAATATGGAACGCACTTGAAATTTGGAACATTAAATTAAGAAACTTTTTTCCGTATTTATTTAGTTTAAATGACTTGAATTCATTTGTAATAATATTAAATAGGTGTCGCTGAATCAAAATACATCAATATCACCAAATTCGTCTTTTTGTGGGTTGACACATTATTGCTTATCAGCATCCATATATTCTGTCCCTTACTAGACCCCCCCCCCCCTAACCCTGTCCTCGCAACGAGTTTCCTGTTGCGACTCGAGTAATATAATCTGTGAGTCATTGCGATTTCCTGCGATAGGATTTCGTTTTATTTAACTATAATCTGTATCATTAATAATAAATAACGTATCACACTCAACGGCCCCCTTTAAGATCTCATGACCTTGTGTCGGGGGTCCGCAAACAACACTAACACAAACACCCAGACCACGACAAACATCCGTATGGCCAATACACACGTTTGCCGTGAGCGGGGATCGAACCCGCGACTGTAAGCGCTTTAGTCAGTTGCAGTGACCATTGCGCCAACGCGTCTGTATTAGTATCTGTACTAATATTTAAATGTTAAATAATTAATAAGCGTGTTACTATTGCAGTCTGTAATATTTATTGAATAGAATATAGTTAAAAAATTGTTATTGTAGGCTAACGTAACTACAATGCTGTATATACCTATTAAGTGTTTGAAGTTGTATCTGTAGTTTTTCTGTTTTCTTGTTTTAACTGTTATATTTCAAATACTGTGGTGTATCGATTCAATAAATAAATAAATAAATATTGTAAAGCTGAAAAGTTTGAACGCGCTAATATCAAGAGCTAATGGTTCGAAATGAAAAATTATTTTCGTGTTAGATACTTCATTTATTGAGGAAGGATAGGCTGTATAACATCACGCTACGACTCACAGGAGCGAAGCAGTAACCATAAACGCGAGTGAAACCGGAAGGGACCGCTAGTTGTGAATAAAAGAAACGAAACCGTTTTTAAGCGACTTAAAAAAGGAGTCTTCTCAATTCGACCGTATTTTTTTTTGTTCATACAAAATCGTTAAGCGTTTCTATGCGTCACACGAATTGCGTCATTGACTAACTTTTGCTCGTGACTTCGTTCACGTTAATGTAAATTTTCTTTGAATATAATACGCATATATGGACGCTGATAAGCAATACTGTGTCAAGCCACACGGACTTTGTTTTGAGAAAATGGCGTCTGAATATGTCAAACCAATTCTTAATAAATTAGTTTGAAGACGTTTCATCTTTTCTTTTCTATTTAGATAAAATGATATATTGAATCAAAAGCAGAGAGATTTATTTAATACGTTATCTAATAATAAGTTTTTAAATATTTGAGATTATTTTATAAATTGCAAAATATGGAACGCACCTGAAATTCGAAACATTGAGTTAAGAAACTTTTTACCATACTTATTCAGTTTAGATGACTTGAAATTTTTTTGAATAATGTTAAATTGGTAACGTAATATATATACATCAATATCTCAAAATTTGACTTTTTGTGGGTTGACACATTATTGCTTATCAGCATCCATATACATTCCCAAGAAACGTTGGATTTAGTAAGCTCGTTTAAATATATGTACGTATAAGCAAACTATTTATGAAGAAGAATTAAAAAAAGTTTAGTTCAGATTTTTTTGTTTAAATATCGATTCTACTAATGCTGTTTAAAATATCCAACACATGACCAGTTGACACGCTGTAAACATAAAATATAGTCTATGACCATCTAGAATAATGCACCTTCCATATGGTACCATAATTTTTAAATACATATACCTAATGTTAGTCTTACTAACTGTGCTCTTAGACAATACATTCGATATAATATTAGATATATCGCTGGTTAGCAAGAATATCGTAGTATTTCAAAATCTAACAAATAGAACTAAGTATGTCAAAAGACCATAAATCTTTGACGTTTTATCATGAAGAGTTGCGATGATGAATTTTCTTTAATTAAATCAATAAAGTCCTAACATCAAGGGATCGTTTAAATTTCGCAGCTATGCACCAACACATTAATAAAGAAATTTAAAAACCCGATTCCCTAAAATTCATCATTTTTAGTTGCATCGGTATTCTTGAAAAGCAGTTTCGCTCGCGTTTAACATAGGAATTCCATATAAAATTCTAATCACTGTTTCACCCTCTTAGGGGTCCTAAAAAGAACCCTCATGTAAAATTACTTGTAGTTTCTTAGATTTAGTGATGAGTGAGTGAGCTTTCGCTTTTATACATATATAGAAGATATACATAAAGTATAGCCAATGACCATCTAGAATAATGTACCTTTCAATTGATATTTTTAAAATATATATTCCTAATAACAGGGGACGGCACTCTGCACTTACACAATACACTTTTAAAATACAATGTATATAAATTTTTATTTTGTTATCATGTATTATTAATATATACATCTTATTAATTTTTAAGCATTTTCGTAGAGCTTAAATTGATTATCAAGTATTGTACTTTCTATATAAAATGTCAAGGCTTTAATTTTGACTCTAAAATTAAAAATAATTTTAAAAGTTGTCAGTCTCAATGGCATATTGTTTTTCAGATATAAATAGGAAAACAAAAGTAATTTTTTTAATAAATTTTTAAATAATAAGTAAAATTTTAATAATAGGTTGTAAGTCCAACACAGTAGAGTATGGCGGTGAAGGAAAACATAGTGAGGAAACCTGCATTATTGCTGAGAAATTAAAAAAACACTGGATTAAGCTCTAAACCTTCTCCATAATAGGAGAGGTGGCCTTTGCCCAGCAGTGAGACATTTACTTTACTTTTTTTTACTTGTAAGTCCAAAATAAATTAGTTATAATCCAGGCATCATGCAGTAAGACTGAATGATTCTAAATGCTAATCTTAGTTAGTTATTCTTAGTATCCTTCTTTCTTAGTGCTATCCTTCTTATGGTAATTAAACTTAATGATAAATTATGTAAATAGAAAAAAGAAACATCAAGACAAGATGTGGAAATTATGTACGACTTTTTCAACTGACATAAAAATTGTCACTTGAGTTGTCAACACAGTTTAATCAATATTTTTAATCAAGTTTTTGAATTTTTAATCAATGTTTCACTAAATATGCATAGTTAATTTCAATTTTATCATATTTGTCAGGACCAATATGAAAAAAAATAAATGTTTGCAAAATAATACAAAAAATTGATCCAAAAAGTCTCCATATGAAAGTAAGTCTTGATTACCGTTAGAAGCCAGAGTAGGTTAGTATAATATATATAAAGTTTACTTACATAGTATCTATCTACGGCATCGTTTGACTGCCCTGTGCTCTGATACTGCTTGTTCTTGATAATCTCTTCCCAATCGTCTGCACGTGGAAACCAATATTTAACAAGGCTTCGTGGTCCAAAATCTTTCGACCGTCAAAAATATACGCCGGCTTCATCATTACTTCGTAGATTTTCTTATAATCTAATACTTTGAATTCATCCCATTCTGTGCATAATACGATCGCATGGGCCCCGGAAACAGCTGAGTAGGCGGAGTCATGAATTTCTATATTTTTACGGACTAACTCTGGTTCATTCGTGACTTGGGGATGAGTTAACTCGTAGTATATTTGTTCGTGTTCAACTTTGGGGTCGTAGATGTGCAATTTGGCCCCTTCGTCTAGTAATGTTTTTGATACATAAATAGCAGGGGACTCACGAGTGTCCCCTGTGTTTTTCTTAAAAGAAAACCCAAGAATGGCTATTTTTTTATCTGCGACTGTGTTGAATAGGGACTCAATAACTTTACGAGTGAATCTCGTTTTCTGGTAATCATTTAAGCTGACTACTTGTTGCCAATACGCAGCCACTTCTGGGAGGTTCAAACATTCAGATAAGTAGATGAGGTTGAGTATATCTTTCTGGAAACAGCTACCGCCAAAACCGATAGACGCTTCTAGGAATTTTGGACCGATTCGTGAATCTCTACCGACTGCTCTCGCTACTTCAGACACATCAGCACCCGTAGCCTCGCACACAGCAGACAATGAATTAATACTTGAGATTCTCTGAGCTAAAAACGCATTTGCAGCCAACTTGGACAACTCAGAACTCCAAGTGTTAGTTGTTAAGATGTTTTTTGCTGGGATCCAATGCTCGTACACCCAGCACAGTGCTTGTACAGCTTTTTGACCTTCAGGAGTTTCTTCTCCACCAATAAGCACCCTCTCAGCTTCCACCAAGTCCACGATAGCGGTACCCTCAGCCAAAAACTCGGGGTTAGACAAGATTTGATATTCAACACCGGGCTTCGTGTTCGCGCGTAATATTTTCATGATAATTTCAGCCGCTTTCACCGGCACTGTACTCTTTTCGACGACGATTTTGTTACTCGTTGCGATGTCGGCGATCATGCGGGCAGCGCCCTCAATGTACTTCAGATCGGCGGCCCTGCCTTTGCCGTTACCGATCGTTTTAGTCGGCGTGTTCACTGAGATGAAAATTAAATCGGCCTCCAAGATGCTAGTTTCAATGTCGGTCGAGAAAAACAGATTCCTGCCCCGACATTGCCGCACGACATCGTCCAAACCGGGCTCATAAATCGGTAATTTCTCTGAGTTCCATTGATTTATCCTCTCTTCGCTCTTGTCGCAGACGGTCACTTTAATATCGGGACATTTTAATGCTATCACACTGCACGTAGGACCGCCGACGTAGCCAGCTCCGAGACAGCAAATCTTTTGTATAACCATTATAACTTTTTGCACGAATACTTAATGTAATAATTTATAACAGAGACGAGATTTCGTAATTCGGCCGGTACTTATAGACGCGCTATTCACTCCGCCGAGGCCTCGAGGCTAATAACGGGCGAAACGACTATGCAATCATTTTATTGTGAACAAGAACGTCTCCGTATGCAACCAGCCACATTCTCTAATGTCAATGACATTTGGACTGGGGTTTAGTGTAGTGCGTAGCACGTCGCTATTTCATCTAGTGATGTGCTAATTTACGATGGTGATTCATTTTAATTCAGTGAACAACGGTAAATGTAATTGGGAAATGTTTTGTAATGCGTGATTGATAACAGAAACGTGTAAAGATTTTTTTTTAAATTGGTCAGTTACATTTTTAATGAAAATAAGAAATAAATTAATAGCTATTGTACATTCGTAAATGCGATACATAATTATTGCATGTATGTTGGCAGCATTACCTTATTTTAAAAATTCCTAATTCCTAATAATTTAGCAATTGCGGTCAAAGATAAATTGAAATAATCGCTAACTACCATTTCATAAAGTAATAATTATGGTTTTTATCATTTTATATCACAAAGCCTTAAAACCAATAGCCGTTTGATAAACATATTATTTTGTACATTTTTTCTGACAAATTGGTAACAAAGTCGATTGTTAGGAGCAATTATCGATAATCGACCAACAGCACGCTAAAGATAAGTGCATCTCTATTACTTTGCTTTTACCTTAACTCGTTTACCATTGCTAATTTGTCAATTGCAACTTTATAGTCAAAAAACGTAACGCTTCACGTTAAATTGACTATAGTTTACCGTACAGTATATGGTACATATCATAATATTTATTATGTTATAATTACATAGTTCTTTAAATAAAGTTATATTTTAAAATTTATGACGTATACATATTTCTTTTCTTATTTTAAATAAAGAGTAATCGTGAAAATCTTGACGAGATGACAGACTAATGAATTTAAATCTTTGGTAATTGGCTTTTAGTTGGACTAATGAAGTATCGGACGCTCAGTGGGTGTAGCGCGATTTTTCTTCGCCTACATCCACAATATACTTAGAATGTAATCAAAGGATCTATCCTAGGATCTATAGATTCTAATCTAGCAATAGTCCACAGACCTTAGTTTGTATATGGGTTGGCTCGACCGGGCCGTGGATTCATATTAAAATATACTTTAAAGTACTTTCAAATTGTCCATTTATATGTCAATGGGTTTTTAATTTTTTAAACTATCATGTTGGATATTATCTGTCCAGTTATTATAATGCTGGGACCTCTAAATAGTAACATATTCCTCCATAGTCCTATTGAATTTTCATAGAAAGCGGTCGAATTGTTTGTTTCAAATCATCTAAAAATTGTTTTTATTATACACTACACTACAAGTTTTGCTCTCAGACTTTTATAATTTTTTTTTCCGCTTTTTTCTTTCCTTAGAGGGAAAACTCAAAGGTATTATACCGTACAGCCATCAGATTTTCCTAAGATTTGCATAAGTTGTTTTTTTTTATGACATTTGGTACTGCGGCCTATGCCCGCAGTAATTCTGCCAATGTCAACGTAGTGGAATTGACTGTAGAGATTGATCGGTTGAGTAGATTCCTTACTTATACTTCTGTAACTTTTGATGTATTCGTCTGTTAGAAACATAAGTTGTTTCTCATTGCTTTACACAAAGAGTTTACTGAGAGTGCCATTTTTGACAGTCACAGTTTTCGTAATCTTATCTAGGTAACTGTTACCAGGTTACTGAGTTTTTTTGTTACATCAATTACGAGAGTAAAACTTACAAATGTAACTCTCGCCATATAAATATGTAATGAGAGTTAACGAAAACACATATTCTTTTTGAACTCTTTTCTTTTAATTGTCTTAGTTGGATGCTGATAAGTCATATTTTGATATTGCATCACCTATTTAACATAATACAAAAAAAAAAAATATTAAAGCCATCTACATTAAATAAGTACGAAATAGTTTATTTATTTAATAATTTTTTTTTTTATATATATAATAGGGGGGCAAACGAGCAGACAGTACCACCTGATGTTAAGCGGTCACTATCGCCCATGGACATCTGCAACACCAGGGATGTTGCGGGTGCCCGGCCTTTAGTGAAAAGATGTCTATACACTCGACGCTTGAAAACCCCCAAATTATAGCGCTCAGGGAAAACCTCACGAGGAAGATCATTCCACAGCTTGCAAGTACGCGGGAAAAAGGATCGTGAAGCCCGCACTGTGGAAGATGACCACGCATCCAGGTGGTGTGGATGATATCGAGTCCTGAGGCGAAGGGTGCGATGGTAAAAGCGAGACGGTGGCACCATGTCAAAGAGTTCGTCAGAACACTCCCCGTTGTACAGACGGTAGAAAACACTCAGAGAGCCAACGTCTCTCCGTACATTTAAAGGTTCTAAACCGTCTGTGAGATTGGGATCGTCGACAATGCGAACTGCCCGGCGTTGGATGGAGTCAAGTGGTTGGAGCTGGTATTGGGGGGCACCTGCCCAAAGGTGGGAACAGTACTCCACATGAGGACGGACCTGAGCTTTGTAAAGCAGAAGTCGATGTCCTGATGTGAAGTACCGCCTCGCCCTGTTAAGAACCCCAAGTTTTTTGGCAGCCAGTTTGGCTTTGCTCTCCAAGTGACCCCGAAATTGGACCTCATTCGTTATGTCGACCCCAAGGATCCCAATACTCTTACTGATGTTTAGAGTCGTGTTCTGAAAACTCGGCGCTATGTTAAAGGGGGTTTTCTTAGCGGTAAACGCGCAGACTTGTGTCTTCAAGGGGTTAAATTGGACAAGGTTACGTCTTCCCGATACGGAGACCTGCTCCAGGGAAGTCTCGATTTCAGACACAAGTTGTATTCTTCGCTCTTCCACTTCCGCCCGAGAAATATTAGCCCGGCCAGTATAAAAAGCATCACCCGTACTGTCATCTGCATAGCAACGAACATTGCTGGCTTGCAACATGTCGTTAATATGCAGAATGAACAGTGTAGGTGATAGCACTGAGCCTTGGGGTACTCCAGAGTTAATGGGCATTGCATCCGAGCATACTCCGTCGACAGCGACCTTAAGATTTCCATTAAGATTGTGTGACCTTGTGTCGAGGTCCGGAATCACAACACTAACACAAATAACCAGATCACGACAAACATCCGTATGGCCAATACAGACGTTTGCCGTGAGCGGGGATCGAACCCGCAACCGTTAGCGCTTCAGTCAGTTGCAGTGACCACTGCGCCAACGTGTCTGTCTATGGGTGTTATATTCGTGATAAAAAATAAAATAAGACATTAATATGAAACGATTTATTAGATTATGAAACTAGGCGAGGTCCGGCGCCCACAGCTTGAATGTCCTGTCGTAGGAGCAGGTTGCTATGTACTTGTTGTCCATCGAGATGTCCGCGCTCATCACCTGGAAAATGAAAACAATTCTGATGACTTAAAACTACAAGTCAAGTATTGAGAAAGTTAATATAAGATCAAAATCAGGAAAAACTTGTAAATCTACTCGTTGCGACCATTGCAATGAGACCCAACTTCTGCTGTACATAAGTTGCTGAGGAGTTGTGTGTCCCGCTGATGGCAGATGCTGCAGCATCAGGTCAAGGTCACGCTACTATGTTATTTTAATATCATCCACTGTATAGTAAATTTCAAGTAGAATTAGCTCAGATCCTTTAACGTTTTAACAGAGCTTTATAAATAATAGCCAAGATCCATCTTGATTACATCTGCTTTCAAAAAAAAAAAAACAGTATAAAAATTGGCTTTTATTACTAGATATGTTAGTACTTTTAACGGTTGAGAATATTCAAGTTTATAACAATATCACATAAAGTCTTAGTCACTTGCGTTTATGGTAACTGCTTTGCTCCTACGAGCCGTAGCGTGATGTAATATAGCCTATGGCGTGATGTAATATCGCCCATGGCGCGATGTAATATAGCACATGGCGTGATGTAATATAGCCTGTGGCGTGATGTAATATAGCCTGTGGCGTGATGTAATATAGCCTATGGCGTGATGTAATATCGCCTTCCTCAATAAATCTAACACAAAAATAATTTGTCGATTCGAACCAGTAGTTCCTGAGATTAGCGCGTTCAAGCAACAAACTCTTCGGCCGTACATCAGTGTAAACATTCACCTTGTTGTCGTGGCCGGACAGCGTCCGCAGCGGGTGCCACGCGGGGTTGGACCACAGCTTGGCACTCTTGTCGTACGACGAGGTCAGCAGGAAGTGCCCGTGGCTCCTTTGGTACCTCACGTCTGAAACGAAATGTAAACAAACTCAAGCATCTTCGTTTAGTAAACCTGACATATGTAAAGGAAGGTAATGTGTTTATCAGTCTAGTAGCAGTTGTTCCCGGCTGCGCCCGCGTATATCTTGGAATTTCAGCTAAATAAATCTACCAGCGATATTGTTACCGTTCCAGGGTTTGATACCCCCTAGCGTGACTATAAGGGAATTAATTTAGAAAAATCAAAATGGCCGATTTAGACGCCGTATTGTGAAAAATAAAAAAATGAAAATCGACGAACTGTGTCCAGTGGGGTATCGTTGGACTGGTGTTTAGAAATCAATTTTAAGTTTCTCATGTCGTTTTTTAATCAGAATTGTCGTTTAGGATCTACCGCAATTTAAAATTTGTTAGTTGTTGTTAGACGATTCTCACTTATAGGCTTTTAGACAGAACTGATATTGTTACGGTACTGCTGACTGCAGAGTCTTATTCCGTAAGGATTTTTGTTTTCTTTTTTTTTTTAATTATATAGCAATTAACTTTTATAATAAAAAAATATATATTCACCGCTCAGTAAGTGCGTGTGCGCAGGGATGGTGTATATGGAAGCTCGTCGACGTAGGTCCCATATTTTCGCCTGAAAATAAAATAATAATTATTGATTTAATGATTTTAATATAAAGTTTCTCGTCAAGATTTTTGCGAGGAACATGTAATATGTCGCATTACGTCATGCGTTATGTCACGTCATGTGTCATCACGTCATGTTGTGTGCTCTATCCGACGTGTCACTTTACTTGTTACGTTATGAGCCCTGTTGATCACGTCACGTCACGTCACGTGTAAATTCATATTACGCCACGTGTAATGTCACGTCACGTATAATGTCGCGTCACGTCGCGTCACGTATAATGTCGCGTCACGTGTAATGTCACGTCACGTCACGTCGCGTCACGTGTAATGTCACGTCGCGTATAATGTCGCGTTACCTGGTGGTCGGCGGCGGCGGTGGCGGCGTGGTGCCCGGCGGGCGCGCAGTCGACGCCGAGCACGGGCGCGAGGTGCCCCTCCAGGAACATCACGCAGCGGCCGGTGCGCGCGTCCCACACGCGGCCGAACGCGTCCATGCCGCTGGGGGAGGGGTAAGTTATGCTATAAGCTTCACATATTCCGACAAAGGATTAGCGCAGGGGTCGCTGCAACTATATCAGCTAATTTGACCTTTAACTTTGGACGTGCGGTCTGCCAGACCGCTCGTTTAAATTTTGTGAACAACAAACAAGACTATAGCAGGAATCTTTTCTGCTTAATCGAGAAATACATAAAAATCTAATTATTTTTCTTAACAATTTATTTCTTTAAAATTTTCAATCCTATAACCTAATCCCAAGTACATTAAGATTAAAACTGCTGCTAGACTTTCATTATGTAAATAAATAAATATTGATTAAAAACTTACAAAATTATATATATATACCGTACCAATAAATTTCACATCGAAATGTAGCGGTCTGAGAGACCGCACGTCCACGATAATGTAACAAAAAATGATAATTATTTTTTAAAAATGTATTGTGTTACATATGTACGTGTGTATTAGCGTGGCTGCGCCCACAACTATGTACAGTGTAGCAGCTGTCAAATAAATCAGTGCGTTGTCAACTAGCAATCGTTTCACTTGTCCGCACCTTAATACCGCATATCGAACATATCGTCTCTAATAAAAGCACCACAACGCGTATATTCTCACCCGGTGACAACGAGGGAGCCGTCGCATTGGAACGCTATGCTGTACACCGGCTTCGCGTGTCCTTCCTGGTGGAGCACTTCCTTTTCTGTAAATTATGTCAAAACTTATACAAAAAGACAAGCTTATGCAACTATGTTATTGCGAAATCATTCACAGTATAGTAAACTTTGGAATGATTGAAGTGAAATATTTAGTTATACTTTAAGTCCATACATGCGGCATCGCGTGTACCGCACGCCAGAGACAACTAACAAGTCATCTCGCAACAGTTACTAATAAAAAAACAATAAACGACCCACTAAACATCTCTCACGGTTTCTTCTCAGATCTGAAATTTAACTCAACTTCTTTCACAATTTGACATTTGATTATGAAGTAGTGCGCCCTTGTTGCAGAGGTATACTACATTATAGTCAAGATGTGTATCAGTTATGTGGAGGTGTGCGTCAGTTATGTGGAGGTGTGCATCAGTTATGTGGAGGTGTGTGTCAGTTATGTGTAAGTGTGTATCAGTTATGTGGAGGTGAGTATCAGTTATGTGGAGACGAGTATCAGTTATGTGGAGGTGAGTATCAGTTATGTGGAGGTGAGTATCAGTTATGTGGAGGTGAGTATCAGTTATGTGGAGACGAGTATCAGTTATGTGGAGGTGAGTATCAGTTATGTGGAGGTGAGTATCAGTTATGTGGAGGTGAGTATCAGTTATGTGGAGACGAGTATCAGTTATGTGGAGGTGAGTATCAGTTATGTGGAGGTGAGTATCAGTTATGTGGAGGTGAGTATCAGTTATGTGGAGACGAGTATCAGTTATGTGGAGGTGAGTATCAGTTATGTGGAGGTGAGTATCAGTTATGTGGAGGTGAGTATCAGTTATGTGGAGACGAGTATCAGTTATGTGGAGGTGAGTATCAGTTATGTGGAGGTGAGTATCAGTTATGCGGAGACGAGTATCAGTTATGTGGAGGTGAGTATCAGTTATGTGGAGACGAGTATCAGTTATGTGGAGGTGAGTATCAGTTATGTGGAGGTGAATATCAGTTATGTGGAGGTGAGTATCAGTTATGTGGAAACGAGTATCAGTTATGTGGAGGTGAGTATCAGTTATGTGGAGGTGAGTATCAGTTATGTGGAGACGAGTATCAGTTATGTGGAGGTGAGTATCAGTTATGTGGAGGTGAGTATCAGTTATGTGGAGACGAGTATCAGTTATGTGGAGGTGAGTATCAGTTATGTGGAGGTGAGTATCAGCTATGTGGAGGTGAGTATCAGTTATGTGGAAGTGAGTATCAGTTATGTGGAGGTGAGTATCAGTTATGTGGAGACGAGTATCAGTTATGTGGAGGTGAGTATCAGTTATGTGGAGGTGAGTATCAGGTGTATGCGGAGGTATGTACCTTCACATAACGACGTGCTGAGTTGTATTCGTTATGTAGAGGTGTGTACCTGTCGTGTGGGGAGTATATCTATGAGCACTCACGCGTCTCCAGGTCCCACAGGCGCCAGGAGTGGTCGAACACGGTGGTGGCGAGGAAGCGGCCGGACGGGTGGAACTCCACGCGCGCCACGCGCGACGGGCCGTGCCCCTCCAGCGACGCGAGGGGGGACTGGCTGGGGGCATTATAGTTTTACTGGTAGCTAATTTTAAAATATTTTGACAGTGCGCTAATACTATAATTACGTTGGATAGCCTGTTTATAAAGGAAGTTTATAGGCTATATTACATCACGCTATGACTCATAGAAGCGAACCAGTAACCATAAATGCAAGTGAAACCGCGAGGGGTAAAAATTGAAAGAAAATTTCATTTAAAACAAAAAACCGCATTAAATGTGAACCATTTCTAACGGAGCTACGATGCCACAGACAGACACACAAATACATATATAAAACTTATATCATCGCTCTATAGGGGTTAATAATGAGGTATGTTATTGAAATTGTAACTTTTAGAAATAAATAAACTAACAATTAAGAACCTCTTTCTTTTTGAAGTCGGTTAAAAATATCAGACAGTCGTACCTCGCGAAGTTCCACAGGTGCACGGAGCCGTCGTACGCGCAGGACGCCATGGAGACCGTTTTAGACGTCTCGTCTATTGTGTCCATATCTATTGTCTCTTTCATGTCTTCCTCATTTTCATTTTCAATCTGTAAAAATTATAATTATTATACAGAATTACATTTTTTGTTATTTTTCATTATATACCTATCGTTTTAATTAAAAAACAGTGTTCCTTTAAATTAAGTTTTTGCCTTTAAATGTCGATTCTGGTAACACCGCTAAAAATGTCCAACACATGCCCAGCTGACACGCTGTGATATCTGAAATTGGTATTTCCGAAGTACTGTCTACATTTTGTATATATTTTCTCTGTCCATGGTTATGTCACAAAAGTCTTTAATAGCGGGACTGAAATTTTTAGTGTGTAGTAGCGCTTTAGATTCACAATTGCACGGCTAGCCAGATTTTTTGATATCCGATTTATAAGATTTGTCTGTGTACTCCGAATAGCGGAATATTATAATGTCGGATATATCCCAAAAATAAAATATAAGTCATAGATTTTGTTTGGAATGTACCTTCTGTATATGAACACCGCATTAACTCGCTGATAAGCAATACTGTGTTAAGCCACACGGACTTCATTTTGAGAAAATGTTAAAGGTTTGAAGAAGTATACATCCACCTTTTCTGTTATTTTTTGATAAAAGGTATAATGAATTAAAAGCAGATTGATATATTTAATATATTATCTAACAAAAAGCTTCTTAAATATTTTAGATTATTGTATAAATTGCAAAATATGGAACGCACTTGAGTTTTGTAACAATTAATTTAAAAAAGTTTTTTCTGTACTTATTTAGTATATTTAACTTCAAATTTTGTTGAACAACGTTAAATAGGTGAAGCACCATCAAAATATATCAATATCTCCGAATTTGACTTTTTGTGGGTTGACACATTATTGCTTATCAGCACCCAACTGATTCTGAGGCCGCATATCCACAAATCACACACCCCAATTCCTTTCTTTACTTCCTGTTCTCTTCGCCCCCATCCCTTCCCTTACTTCCTCTTCCCTTCACCCCCCTCCATCTTTTACTTTCTCTTCGCTTCACACCTCAATCCTTTTAAGCTGGCATCGCGTTAATGTCTCCTCTGGTGCAAATGCACTTAACAGTAAGTATCCCACTAATGTGCCAGCTGATATAAAAAGAAAGTATTAATATTATAAAGCATACCTTCTTCCTGAAGTGGTGCGGCATGGCGGCGTTGGGGTGGAACACCGCCGCGCTGACGTTGCAGGTGTGGCCGGCCAGCGTCTGCAGCGGCGCGCAGTCCGGCACCGACCACAGCTTCACCAGCCCGGACCTGTGGGGAGCTAACCGTACTGATGGACTTTCTTTGGGCTCATGGTATATATTTCCTTTAGAAACTAAAACAATAATTAGAGTTTTTACAGTCTATCAAACCATTTTAATGAAGCTAAGTACAGACGATAACTTCAATCTCAAGAAAAGATATCTAACATTAATCTCTATGTGAGTGAAATCTATACTAATGTTATAGATATAAGATTTGTATGTACTGAGTAATCTCGAAACATAATAACCCTATTTCAAACACCTTTTTGCGTTAGTCTGTATATCAAGGAAGGCTATAGGCTATATTAGATCACGCTACAACTCATACGACTCACCAGCTGGACGTTATCAGCATCTGGCTGTCGCTGCTGAATCTACAGAAACTTATCGGCCTCGTGTCGCCGATCTGAAACAACAACAAATATATAACGGAGCCCTAAATGTGTTGCCAATAGAATAAGAGTAAGAAATGAGGAGGAGAAGGAGGTGTGTTGAAGAGAAGAGGCCAAGGTTATATCTTAAAAGGCTACATACCTGGCTGCAGTATATGGAGACAGCGGAGGCCCTCCTCTGGGACTCCTGTTTAGCCGCAGCTCGCACGCTGCCGGCCAGTTGTAACTCCTCTCGGGCTTTGTTTAACCTGAAATATTACAAGTAAATATTTAAGCACTTTTTTGGCCAATTTATGTAAATACTAACAGTTCCATGCAGCTTCGCCCGCGTATTATTAGGAATTTGATACCTAACTAAACTTTCAACCACCCAAAGTTTGTGTAAAATTTTACTGAACCCAAAATTTTACTGGTTTAAGCTCTATGTTGATCGATCAGTCAGTGAGTATGTCAACCAGTCTGTTATGGTTTTTATATATATGTGTGTGTGTTTTGATATTTATATATGGATGTTGATAAGCAATAATGTGTCAACCCACAAACAGTTGTTTTCGGAGATATTGATGTATTCTGATAGTGCATTATTTATTTAACATTATTAAAAAAATTCAAGTCATCTAAAGTTAATTAATACGGAAAAAAGCTCTTTAATTAAATGTTTCGAATATTGAAGTGTGGGCCATATTTTGCAATATAATATATATCATTAATTAGAAAAACTTGTTGTTTGATAAAACTTTTCATTTTACCAATCTGCTTTTAACTCGCTATACATTTTAATTAAACAGACGAGAAAAGTTGGATTTATACGTCGTTAATTTGTTTGACATGTTCAGACGCCATTTTCTCAAAATGAAGTCCGTGTGGCTTGACACAGTATTTCTTATTAGCGACCATATGTTATATACAATGTTTGAGTGCAATGAACTAAATATAATAAAAATTATTATATCGATACCTCCCACGTAAGTTATTGTAAGCCACAAAATTGCCGTTAGCGTTTTTACTGAATACTACACGGATTTGCATTGCTTAATGCATTTAAAGTGAAAAAATACCTAAAATCTTTTTTTTTTTCAAGCAAAGTTACAACAAAATACGCCTTTTTTCAGGCGTATTTTGTTATAACTTTCAAACTCAACGGATTAAAAGTGCTCTACTGTAAAATTGTAATTTTGGGGTTACAACAACTTACGTGGGAGGTATCGATATACGTGTGCTACTGATTGGGCCCTGATAGTTTTATTCTTTTGTTTATAAATAATATGTGGGTAGGGGGTTACGTTTTCGGCTGTCGAAAAATATAAATTTATATTTGTTAAGAGTGAGGTGAACTGTTCAAATGGGCTTGGATGCCCACATTTGAAACTATTGTGAATAACTCAAACTCAAAATCGTCAAGTTACTTGTCATTTTTTTTTGAAAGCAAAATAATATATAATACCTAGAAAATACCCAATTGAGAAGATATTTTGGTAATATGTGTGAAGTGGACTGCATGCTTGTTTGTCCACTGTCGAGTTTCTTGCCGGTTCTTCTCGGTAGAATCTACATTCCGAACCGGTGGTAGCTTCATTATTGATGTAATTATTTTTTCATGTATTAACAATTCAAAAGTGCTTGTTAGAGCCTACTTGAATAAAGTAGTTTTTGCTTTGTTGTTGGTAAACACGATGATTTTCAGGAACTGTTGTTGTTTATAGTGCGCACGCATCGGAGTCACGTAGCAGAGAGTGAGGGCTAGAAACCGGATCCCAATAGTAATGTCACAGAGTAACACTGTCACGAATGTCACAGACTATACAGTCACTTGACAGCCCATAAACCTTACGCCGATTGAGCGCAAATATATGATAAAGAAACTATCTAATCAATGATTATAAAACAGTTTTTGATTGTGATTTTTGATTCATGAAAAAAAAAAGATACACAATGAACAACTTACCTACGCTTTGCTCTAGGCAGAGAATACCTAGCTATCCACAGCCTGGCGTCCCTCAGCTCCGGAGGGCCCTCGTGGTACCAGGTGCCCTCTCTACCTCTGTCCCTCTCTATGCGGGCCTCTTCTTCCTCTAACTTCTTGTGTATCGCATCTTCACCGAGGCTGGAAATAGATTTTATTAATTAACCACTTACTATTTCAAGTCGAAGCGTGATGTAATACAGCCTATAAACTTCCTCAATATAAAACACAAATACAAATCAACCGACTATTTAATGGAAAAGTTATTCTTCATATTGGATAATGAACAGTTTCTGAGATAAGCATTTTGTCAATAGTGTCAGTGCTTTCTTTCGGAAAGTTTTCACATGGTTATAATATAAAAAACTGTTACTAGTTTACTCTTTTTATTATAAATAAGGGATAACTCTTTAAGTATGAATAATATTTTTTATATTAAAATAATTTAAAAATCCGCTCACTAGCTGAGCAAATCCCGCAGCCTCACTCTCCTCTCAGCCGGACCCTCACCGAACAGGCAAACAGGCTCCCCAAGCTGTCGAAGACTTCTCCTCACCTAAACAAAAGAACAAGGATTGTAAAATTTTTGTAGATTGGGAAGAAATTGTAGTATATATGTAAATAGCTAAAAAAGGTAGAATTAAAAGAATTTGATTATTGTTTATGTTGTGGAGGACCTTCATATATTTAAGTAGAAGTGGTTGAAACTTAATACAAAATTTTAATCTGCAATATATGCACTTATTATATTTTTTAAACTGTTTTTAATCTTTCCTATACCTTATATTAATATTTCTCACCGTTTAAGCCTAACCTGAACCTACTCAAATATTTCTAGATCAAAATTAGCCATATTGGTCTAGTCATTCTTGAGTTTTAGCGAGACAAATGAACAGCATTTAATTTTTATATACATATATAGATTTCTTCAGTCATATGCAAGTTTGCATTGATTGGTTAGAGCTTAGAAGCCCTTCGGATACTTATTCAGGGCAGTACAAAATGCTTCTTTAGCTATGTTAAGCTATTAAATAAAAAATTGTACCTCATCATCGTCTGTGGACACATTCAATTGTCTAGCTTTCCTACGTCTCTCAAATTCTTCAAGTAAAGCCTTTTTGTCCCTTGATATTTCTTCCTCGAGCTCCATATACTCTGCGAAAGTGTTTAAATGTTATATTTTATATGTACATACACATATTTCGTGTCAGTCTTATAGGAAAAAGATATACTTTAATTTAAAGAATAAAAGCTTACTAAAACTTAACTATAAAAGATTCCGACACAGCACTCGACTATCATGACTAGGTCCTATGCAGTATATTTTGATGAAATTTTCAAAATTTGTATGGTTACAAATATAATTTAAAAATTAACTAACCATTAGATATTTGTATATCTCCAAGTTCTTTTCCACCCTCCTCAACTCCTTCTCTGGCGGCTGCGGCCAAAGCCGCCAGCCGTGCCTTTTCTTGCTCCTCCAGAGACCCATAATGAACTTGCCTGGGCTTTTTCACAGCAATTACATCCTCATCATCAGACATTTTAGGTTAGTTTTTAAACTTTAATAAAAAATAAAGTTTCTGATAATTGGTTTTTATTTTTATTCCAAAATTATATTTTTTAAATAAATACTGATAGCATTTTGATATTTTGTCTGTAATTATAGTATATTTTGTTCGCAAAACGCTTCGTAAACATTAAAACAAAACAAGAGTGTTACCACTTTACATTAATGTACCGTTCATAATTGTTGATATCGATATACAGCCGATACACTATCGATAATTACAGAAAACAAAAGATAGTATCGAGAGCTATCGATATACTATTTAATATATTAAGCTTGAGGAGTTTTATCAAAAATTGTATATATACATACATATATACAATTAAAAATCGAAAGTTTCTTTGAATTTTTATAAATTTAGTCGTAAATAATGAAACGCTAAATTTTAATTTACAATATTACTTAAAAAATATTGTATTGAAAATTACGGTTTGTGATATAAAATTTATCAATGAAATACAGTTACAAATACAGCTCTATTATTCATTATCTATGACCATTGTTTACGTCAGATTACCAAAATTATATGCATATACTACGCAAAATTAATGAATTTAGAGCATAAAGAATGTGTTCACTTTCAAAATATATAAATAATATTATAAAAACTTGAAATGTGTGTGATTTCCGTGAAATTAGTTTAATGTATACAGGCAGAAACATAACCTCAAAGGTGTAAAGTTTAACCGTGTTTTCGTAGTATTTAAGTATAAACTATGGCCTTCCAGCTGTCTAGAAGAGAGGTAGAAGACTTACGCTCTTCCCTCGATCGCGCTATTTACAGAACTATAGGAAAATCGGATAGTTCCTTACTGTCTACTGTATCTTCTTGTCTTACAAATGGGTAAGTGCACTCTTTAAGCTTATTTTTTACAAAAGCCTAGATGATGTTAGCTTTAAGTGACTTCGAATTATTGTTTATTATTTAAACACACGAAAAATATGAATATTTAAAAAAAAATGAGTAATCTGTCAAATTACCATCTCTTGTAGACCAGATTTAATAAAGATTTATGGTAAACAGATAGTTTTACGTATGGCAGTCCTGGCTTCACATGGGTTTACAATTAAGACATTCACATTTTGAATATTTTCTTTCATATAAACCTCATCCTGACAATTACAAACACAACAGAAGCCATTAGCCAAATAGAAGCAGCCATTGTGAAGTAATGTGTTTAGGTTATTCAGCAATTGATTTTATTTTTATACATTTATTGCCTTTCACTGTTTCATTTGCGTTTATGTTTACTGCTTCGCTCTCGTGAACTGTTACGTGATGTAATATAGCCTTTAATTCTCCTCAACAACTACTAATGCAAAATGATTTTTTCAAATCGAATTAGTAGCTTCAGAGATTTCGCTACGTATAAACTTACAAACAAATTTTACCTTTTTATAATGTTAATATCGTCTAGTATTCTAGTTTTTGGTCTCACAGATACCTACATAATACTCGTTCACGCATTCCATAATACTTGTTATAGATATGAGCGTCGTAAAATAATAGACAAGATATCGTCTCACATCGATTCAAAGAAAGCAAGCAAGCTAGCAGACAAAGTAATCGCCCTCGCTCAAGAGCTGGTCTCCACATCAAAGACGCAGAAACGGAAACATGATGATAAGGATAAGGAAAAAGATTCAAAGAGGTAATAAGAATGATATTGTGCTGTAACAGTTTCTAAATGACTACTTGACTTATTTAAATGCCTGTTTGAGGCATGCAATACTTGAACACTGATAAGCAATACTGTGTCAAGCCACACGAACCTCATTTTGAGAAAGTAGCATCTAAATATGGATGCTGATATGCAATACTGTGTCAAGCCACACGGACTTCATTTTGAGAAAATGGCGTCTAAAGATTTCGAACCTATTCTTAACACATCTGTTTGAAGAAGCATATATCCATCTTTTCTTTTCTATTTTGATAAAAAGTATAATTAATTTATAGCAGATAGGCTAATAAAGATTTTAATCTAATTTGTGTTTTTCAAATATATTAAATTATTGCATAATCCAAAATATGGAACTTACTTCAATATTCTAAGCATTTGATTAAGAAACTTTTTTCCGTACTTATTTAGTTCAAATGACTTGAAATTTTTTTGTATAACGTTAAATACGAAAGGCACTATCAGAATACATCAATATCTCTAAATTTGAGTTTTTGTGGGTTGACACATTATTGCTTATCAGCATCCATATATCAAGCCAATTCTTAATATGTTTGTTTGAAGGAGTATATAGTTTTTCTTTTACATTTTGATAAAAGATATAATGAATTAAAAGCAGATTGGTATAATCAGAAGTTTTCTCTAATAATAAGTTTTTCAAATATATGAGATTATTGTATATTTCAAAATATAGAACATACTTGAATATTCAAAACAATAAATTATGCAAATTTTTACCATACTTATTTAGTTTATATGGCTTTAAAAGTGTTTGAATAATATTAAATACGCATTATGAGAATACATCAACATCTCCGAATTGTACTTTTTGTAGGTTGACACATTATTGCCTATCAGCATATATTTATATGAAAAATTTTAAGGTACATTAATGTTACGTTGAATTTTATGCTAAACAATTCTTTCTATGTTTACTAGTGGCTAGTCTTTAGGGGTTGCAGTGGTCAGATAGCAATCTCTGTGTAGAAATTAGTATTTTTTTATTGAGGTAAAGCCTAGGTATAACCAACTGGATACAGCTTCTAAATGGGCTGGCTCGACTGGGGCAGTATCTCATGGAAGATCAGCTTGAAGCATTTTATACAGTGAGTGAGAGAGCTGGAAGCCTAACTCACTCCGTCATTCTTTTCCTTACTTCCTATTTCTCTTCATTTCTCCTTCCTTTTTAAGCTCTTAACTCATTTGTGCCTCCTCTGGTACTGTAAATATCAAGGGCGCCAGAAATCACTTAACCTGCTTACTAGTTCGTCAACTATTTTTATATTAAAAAAATCTGTCAAACGAAGGACTCTAATGATAAGCAGAGCCTGATATATCCATGAAATATCTTACGTGGGAAAAATAACTAGTATTGACGTGTTTTAGATCTCGTCACGATGATCGACATGAGTCACGGGATGAGAAACGCGACCGGGATAGAGAGAAAGAAAAAGAGAAAGAAGAAAAAGAGAAAAAAGCAGATAATGGCATAGAGATACCCGCCATACTCCCTGAGGGGGAGACGATTGGGTCAAAGATGGCTGGTTTGAGTGCTGACAAAATTAAGGTACTGTTAATGGCTTATTTTCAACTATCTTGAAAAAGAAAGATAATTCAATTTCTTACTTACCTTTGTAATGATCATCTTTAAAAGGTTGTCATAGTTTCAGAATATTTGATCCTCTAATAGTATTAATAAATTCAGGCAGCTCATTAAAATTCCAATTGAAGCCTTAAATGTGTGACTTTTTTATTTCATCACACTAAAAAAGTAACAAGTAAATTAATGGAAAAATAGTAAAAAAATATCAGTATGTAATTACAGGTCACGTCAAGTATAAACATACAGCCAAATAAAATGTATTGTAAAATTTTTAGTTGACAATAGCCTTTGAAATAAGCATTTCATTTTTAATACACCATACATTTAAGATTGAATACTTATTTAACTGGATATGACTAAATTAATTATATAATAACGAATTCACCCCCAAAAGGTGATGATGGCGAACGCCCAAAAAGAGATTGAGGAGCGCAAACGCGCCCTGCTCGCCTTGAAAGGGGAGCCTCGGAATGTGACCGCTGCAGCGGCCGCGGCGCAACAGATCAAGGTCCAGATGCAGCAGAACAACGCGATCCCACCCCCTAGTGTTATCAAACCGGTTCTGTATTCTAAACCTGGTGAGTTTAACTTATTTACACAAATGTTTTAAATGAGAAATAACTCTGCTTTTTTGTTGTGTTTTGATGTCTTATCGGTTATAATTGGTTTTAAGGAATTTTGGTATACATATAGAATGTACCTTGGAGTAGAATATAGGGTACTTTTTGTCGAAAATAGAACTTTAAGGGGGTGGAATGGGGAATGTAAGTCTTCACTCACATAAAGTCGCGATCACAAAATAACCTTTGAATAATTGGGCAGACAAAACACTGTACTATCTTTTCTTCTCTGTTTATCAAATGATTTCCATTTCCAAGTGTCTAAAAAAGGAGATTTTAAATTTGTAGTGTATGATTTTTTAAAATGTTTGTTATCTTAAAATATGTTATGTATTAATCGATTTTTAAAATTTCTTTTTGCGGTTGAAAGTGTATGCTTTCAGATTGGGTCCATAGAATTTTCATCAAAATCTGTTCAATAGTTTGGTTTTAAAATCAAATTACTTGGAATAAGTATGTCATCAAATTAAATTGATTGATGTTGGTTCCATTTTTTAAAAATGTCTCCTTATTTACAGCTGCAATGCCCATAACTGCTGAGGAGTTGGAGAAGCAGCGGAAGATAGCGGAGCTTCAGGCGAGGATCCAGAGGAAATTAGCTGGTAAGTTTTTTTTTTTGGAGATCGTGGTTTTAAGATGTTTAATTTGTTCTGTTATTCTATCATGGAATTCAGTGCTGCAGCAGAAGAGTGCATGTTCTCCTGTTTTTTTTACTACTTTGTTATAATATCACGAGAGTTCCATCCTTTTGAGATGTGCTATTTTATATATACTTTATTTTTATTTTATTACTAAACTTATATTAAATACTTGCTGCCGATACATATAGCACTGCTGGGCAAAAACCTTATAGTCTTTGAGGAGGACTTTAACCTTAGATCACCATGCTGCTTTATGAGTTAGAAGATATACAATTATAAAATACAGATATTTCACAAATTTTCTCCCGACGTTCTCCATCATAGAATTTGATGATCTGAATGAGAGAGCCGAGATTAATTTAAAGATAAAAGCATTAGAACTCAAAGACGCATCATAGATTTGAAAGTTTTACTATCTACCATTGCTTAGATTCTACATAATGGATGATTCCGTTTAGCCAGCCCAAAGTATCCACCTAAAGGGAGAAATCAAAATCGCGTGTACGTTTATCCACCTCGGAGTAGCCAAACGGATATGTCATTCCGATTATCCCCTTTAGGGTGGATAATTTTGGGGGGCTAAACGGGATCATCTGTTAGCCCAGCAGTGGGACATGTTACAAGTGTGATGGTCGCAGGCGGAGCGCTCGCGGCCGCGGGCGCGTCGGGCCCGGCGCCGCTCATCCTGGACGGAGAGGGCCGCACTGTTGACACCAGCGGCAAGCGCGTGCAGCTGACGCACGTCGCACCTACGCTTAAGGTCTGTACTGGTAAAACGATACCGTGATTGACTCACTGATCTATCAGTGCACGACTCAAAGTCGTGAATGTATTGGGTATACATTTGACGCATAGAGTTATGTTAGTATATGCTAAGAATGACTTTATTCCCAAAAGGGGTGAAACGGGTTCTCAAAGTTTGTATGAGAAATTCAAACTTTGGGCGAGTGAGAAGTTGAGTTATTTTAACATCTTTTTATGGCATGATAATAAATGTTGTTATGGCACTAATTTAATATATACTAATATCATAAAGGGAAAAGATTTGTATTTTTTATATGTATGTTCGTAACGAATAAATTATTTAAATCATATAGGGATGTACCTTACATCTTTTGAAATGACATAGTCTATTTTTTATCCAGAAAACTTTTTGGTCCTTTTGGGAGTGCGATGGAAACTGAAGCACGATATAACAGAATCCCAGGCGGACACATTCGCCGGCAGAATGCTAGTCATTTGTGTAAAAGTGTCACTCCTCGCCAGGCGAACATCCGCGCGAAGCGGCGCGAGGAGTTCCGCGCGCAGCTCAGCGGCCAGCTGCCCGAGCCCGCCGCCGACGCGCCCTGGCACGACGCGCGCGTGCAGGCGCGCCCGCCCGCGCGCCTGCGCCGCGCGCTGCGCTTCCACGAGCCCGGCAAGTTCACGCTCATGGCCGAGAGGCTGCGGATGAAGGTGAGGGGGGGTGTACCGGGGGGTGCTGCACGACGCGCGCTGCGCTTCCACGAGCCCGGCAAGTTCACGCTCATGGCCGAGAGGCTGCGGATGAAGGTGAGGGGGGGTGTACCGGGGGGTGCTGCACGACGCGCGCTGCGCTTCCACGAGCCCGGCAAGTTCACGCTCATGGCCGAGAGGCTGCGGATGAAGGTGAGGGGGGGTGTACCGGGGGGTGCTGCACGACGCGCGCTGCGCTTCCACGAGCCCGGCAAGTTCACGCTCATGGCCGAGAGGCTGCGGATGAAGGTGAGGGGGGGTGTACCGGGGGGTGCTGCACGACGCGCGCTGCGCTTCCACGAGCCCGGCAAGTTCACGCTCATGGCCGAGAGGCTGCGGATGAAGGTGAGGGGGGGTGTACCGGGGGGTGCTGCACGACGCGCGCTGCGCTTCCACGAGCCCGGCAAGTTCACGCTCATGGCCGAGAGGCTGCGGATGAAGGTGAGGGGGGGTGTACCGGGGGGTGCTGCACGACGCGCGCTGCGCTTCCACGAGCCCGGCAAGTTCACGCTCATGGCCGAGAGGCTGCGGATGAAGGTGAGGGGGGGTGTACCGGGGGGTGCTGCACGACGCGCGCTGCGCTTCCACGAGCCCGGCAAGTTCACGCTCATGGCCGAGAGGCTGCGGATGAAGGTGAGGGGGGGTGTACCGGGGGGTGCTGCACGACGCGCGCTGCGCTTCCACGAGCCCGGCAAGTTCACGCTCATGGCCGAGAGGCTGCGGATGAAGGTGAGGGGGGGTGTACCGGGGGGTGCTGCACGACGCGCGCTGCGCTTCCACGAGCCCGGCAAGTTCACGCTCATGGCCGAGAGGCTGCGGATGAAGGTGAGGGGGGGTGTACCGGGGGGTGCTGCACGACGCGCGCTGCGCTTCCACGAGCCCGGCAAGTTCACGCTCATGGCCGAGAGGCTGCGGATGAAGGTGAGGGGGGGTGTACCGGGGGGTGCTGCACGACGCGCGCTGCGCTTCCACGAGCCCGGCAAGTTCACGCTCATGGCCGAGAGGCTGCGGATGAAGGTGAGGGGGGGTGTACCGGGGGGTGCTGCACGACGCGCGCTGCGCTTCCACGAGCCCGGCAAGTTCACGCTCATGGCCGAGAGGCTGCGGATGAAGGTGAGGGGGGGTGTACCGGGGGGTGCTGCACGACGCGCGCTGCGCTTCCACGAGCCCGGCAAGTTCACGCTCATGGCCGAGAGGCTGCGGATGAAGGTGAGGGGGGGTGTACCGGGGGGTGCTGCACGACGCGCGCTGCGCTTCCACGAGCCCGGCAAGTTCACGCTCATGGCCGAGAGGCTGCGGATGAAGGTGAGGGGGGGTGTACCGGGGGGTGCTGCACGACGCGCGCTGCGCTTCCACGAGCCCGGCAAGTTCACGCTCATGGCCGAGAGGCTGCGGATGAAGGTGAGGGGGGGTGTACCGGGGGGTGCTGCACGACGCGCGCTGCGCTTCCACGAGCCCGGCAAGTTCACGCTCATGGCCGAGAGGCTGCGGATGAAGGTGAGGGGGGGTGTACCGGGGGGTGCTGCACGACGCGCGCTGCGCTTCCACGAGCCCGGCAAGTTCACGCTCATGGCCGAGAGGCTGCGGATGAAGGTGAGGGGGGTTGTACCGGGGGGTGCTGCACGACGCGCGCTGCGCTTCCACGAGCCCGGCAAGTTCACGCTCATGGCCGAGAGGCTGCGGATGAAGGTGAGGGGGGACGTTGTACCGGGGGGGTGCTGCACGACGCGCGCTGCGCTTCTTTAGGTTATGGGGGGGGGGGGGGGTGACGAATTCTACTGATTATAATACTATTATTTTGTGAGCTTAAGAAGTTCACACTTATGAGGCAGTAAATGGGTGGGGGGTAAGAGAGATTATAAGAGGAAAAGTGGTGGGAGACTTTGATAAGTGATGGTGATTTGTGAGGTCGAGATGAGGGTCAAGATTTTTTTTAATATAATTACTGGGGCGAATGAGCAACTAGTACCACCTGATGTTAAGTGGCTACCATCGCCCGGACATCTGCAGCACCGGGGGCGTTGCGGGCGCGTTACGGGCGCGTTGCCGGCCTTTGACGGAAATACATTCGCTTGAAAACTTCCCAATTATAGCGCTCTGGGAAAACCTCAGGAGGTAGATCATTCCACAGCCTGCACGCACGCGGGAAAGAAGATCGTGAAGCCCGCACATTGGATACTGACCATGCATCCAATTGGTGCGGATGATATCTCGTTCTGAGGCGAAGATTGCGATGGTAAAAGCGTGACGATGTCAAAAAGTTCTTCAGAATACGGGGATTGTACAGATGAGCGTTAAAATTGTTGGGTAATAAGTTAGGAGATTATAAAAGGGATTTTATGCTTTAATACAAATTATATTTAATTTGAAGATTCTTTTTTATAGTGTCATAACTTTTCTTCTACTGCTACTATATTTTCAGGCGCAACTAGAGAAGCTACAAAACGAGATATCGCAAATAGCTCGCAAGACGGGAATATCCTCGGCCACTAAGCTGGCCTTGCTGGCAGCAGATGTGCCAGATTCTGACCGGGTCCCGGATATTGAGTGGTGAGTTTGAAATGTTTGTTTAGACGAAAAGTATAATCATGAAAATCATGGAGATTAGTGAACAATTCTTAAAGGAATCCCGAGACCGATTTTGACGAAAACTAAATCTGCAATTTAATAAAATTAATATTCCTAGCTAGGTATCGAGATTTTTTATAAAATGCTATTAAATATATTAATTTTCGATTTTTTAAAGAAATTGTCAAAAAAGCAAATTTTTTTGGCATTATTTTTTTTTGCCTTCGTCACCCTTTGACCACTACACGCACCATATCGCGGCAGGTGGGACAGCGTGATCCTCATGACGCCGGAGGAGCGCGCGCGCGCGCGCCGGCCGGCGGACGCGCGCTCCGACTCGCAGCGCGTGGAGGCGTGCAACGTGGGCGCCGACGACATCGTGGACAACGTCAACGAGGACGCCATCACCAACCTCGTGGAGCACCCGCAGCAGCTGCGCCCGCCCAGTGAGTGCCGGCGCAGGGCTCAACTGGGTGCTGACGAGCAATGTGTCAAGCTGCAGTCAAGTTCGGAGACATTGATGTATTCTGATAACGCATTTTGTATTTAACAATATTCAAAAAATTTTGAAATCATTTAAACTAAATAAGTACAAAAAAGTTGCTATGTCATGTATTAGAAAAACTTATTATTAGATAAAACTTTTCATTATATCATGCTGATAACTTTTATCAAAATAGTAAAATACAGATGGATATATACATCTTGAAACAAATTTATCAAGGACAGCTTTGACATCTTTGACGCCATTTTCTCAATATGAAGCTTGTGTGGCTTGACACAGAATTGCTTATCAGCGTCCATTTATGTCTTAGAATGAATTTTGGTACAATACGAAATGAAAAGGCAAACGTAATTCACTGATATTTTTATTTACATAAAGTATTTTACAACTATTACATAAATAACGATTTACCGTCAATTTTTTTTTACAAAAAAATAGCAAAATTCATTACCTTTACGTGACTTGCATAGTTATTCAAATTATTTAGATTTTAAAATCTAAACACTGAACCGATATTGATTATAATTCTACGAGATTAATAGAAGAAACAAAAAAAAAAGATTGAACCAAATCGGTCCAACCTTTTTTGCGTGATCGGGGTACATACATAAAAAGTCCCTGATTAATTGAGAACCTCATCTTTTTGGAAGTCGGTTAAAAAACTCGTTGCTGAAGTGTACAGGCAATCTTAACAAAATCATCTGCCGCGTACACACATGAATCCTACCCGTTTATAGAACTTCGGACATCCTATATACGGACACAATATGCAGCCCTGTATAACGATGCCTTCTGTACTAGTTTCAATATTAGTAATATCGTTATTATTGTCGATATCAGTGGTTGTGTTGAAATTATTGGTTGGGTTATTATCCTGTTGGTTGGAGTATTGATTATTATAGTATGGATAATTGTATGCATATCCGTTATTATATGCTGTATTATATGTATTATTATATGGTGTATATGTTGGATATTGATAATTATTATAATTTGTATTGTAATTTGGGTTATAATCGTTAGTGTACGCTTGATTATTCATATTATTAAATGTATTATTATATGGTGTATAACTTGGTTGATAATTGTTATAATTTATATTGTCTTGGTCGTAAACGTTGCCGCTCTGGTTGAAATGGTTGAAGCTATTGTAGTATTGGTACGCTTGGTTCCGTTGTATAAGATCATCGTTATTCTGCTGGTTGTAATAACCGTTATATTGATAATTTTGATTATGATAATTATCATTAATGTCATTATCAATATTTTGTTTTGTTTGTGTGTGCGTCATGTTATATACTTTGTTGTATATATTGGAGAAGAAGCTTGTTATAGCGTTCTTCGATGACGTATCTCTTTTCGATCTATCTTTTTTTAGAATATCTATTATAGATTTATGATTTTTCGTTTCTATGTCTCTTGAATCAGATTTAATTAATTCTTTAACCACTGTATCATGAAGTCTACGTAGAAATTGCGCTATGTTTAAAGTGTTATCTGTATTCACTTTTGTAATTTTATCAAAATCACGACTTACAGCTTTATGTCTATCCCCAATTTCGCGTGTCATTTCAATAACATCATCTATATTTAAATTTAAATCCTTAAAATTTTCACCATTTCCCTTATATTTAATAATTTCGGCCTGTGTATCTTCAATCGTATACTTTCTTGCATTTTTGCTAGAAGTTTCTTCAAAATTAAGACTTGAAGTATCTTCAAAATCATTACGTACTTTATCTTCTAAATCTTCTGCTTCTAAAATCTTCTGCAAACCTTCTAAAACCTCAGAAATAGTTTTACCTTTATATTCTTCTACAATTTGATGTATAATACCAACTTCCTTCGCTACATCACTATTTTCAGTGTCTCTTCTGACGCGAATATCGAAGTCTGGATTTCTTTCTACTTTTATATTGTAATTGTTGTTCTTCGCGATGATGTTGACCACGGCGGCTATGATCATGAGCGGCACCAACATCTCGATCGTTCTACGGCGTTTTCCATGTGTCGTAATGTTTATAAATGTCCGGTATTATCTTGTTTTTATTCCGTCATCAATTTATCTGAGCTTAATTTAATATGTCGCCTTCGACTTTGCTTGATAATAAAATTTATTTTCCATTATAATTTGTAGCAATAATGTTTTTTATATAATTTTTGTTAATATATTGTTTAATTTAAAAAATGATTTAGGATATTCCATGATTTATTTTCGCGGAAATAGTTGTGTTCTTTTCCATGTCCTTTTTCAAGAATCAGTCTGTCTCTATACTAAAATTTATCAAAATTTCTGAACCGACTTTCGTTTATACATTAGTAATGATTGGAACTTGGGGGAGGACTTAAGTACGGTTTTGCCGCCCAAAAAAACATTTAAGGGTGTGTTATTTGGGATGAAAATTTAAAAGGAGAATTCATCAAGTCCCAAAGAAATAACTTATAATAATGTAAAGTTATTAAAGCGATTAAAATAATATTTTTAATGTTAAGGTAATTGGTATAGGTGTAAAAGCTAAACAGACAGACAGCCTCACTCAATTATTGTGATACAGAATTCGTGTTCGCGGCGGAAGTGGCTTTTGATAAGTATTATTGACATTTGGTTCCCGGTAAAATAATTTGCGAATGATTGAACATGTTTATTAATAATTAAATTTACTTGTACTATCGTAAAACTGGAGATGTCTGTTTGTTCGTGCCCTTTAAATATTTGCTGATTTTGATAACCAATTAACATACACAAAGTATTCGTGACACATTTTTCGCTATAAGATTGCATTTCGACAGCCTAACCCCATCATTAATTCCTTATCTGACTCCCCTTCATTCTACATTCCGTTTAAATCAGCGCATTTATGGATTATCTGGAAATTCTCTGGCCGATGGCCAGGCAACGTTGTTCAAAATGGTCTTAATATATGAGCTTATAACATGTCTGTACTAAAATTATAAAGCTGAAGAGTTTGTTTGTTTGAACGCGCTAATCTTAGGAAATTCTGGTTCGAATTGAAAATTTTTTTTTTATAATAAGCAATAATGATAAGCAATAATGTGTCAACCCACAAAAAGTCAAATTTGAAGATATTGATGTATTTTGATACTACGTTACCTATTTAACATTATCCAAAAAATTTAAGTCATCTTAACTAAATAAGTATGGGAAAAAGTTCCTTAACGCAATGTTTCGAAATTCAGGTGCGTTCCATATTTTGCAATTTATAAAATAATCTCAAATATTTAAAAACTTATTATTAGATAACGTATTAAATAAATCTACCTGCTTTTAATTAATTATACATTTAATCAAAATAGAAAAGAAAATATAAATATATACGTCTTAAAACAAATTTATCAAAAATAGGTTTGACATCGTTAGACGCTCTTTTCTCAAAATGAAGTCCGTGTGGCTTGACACAGTATTGCTTATCAGCGTCCATATAATCCTAATGGATGAAGTCGCTTGCAAGAGTTAGTCGCTTTATAGTTCATATCATTATTGACAGTTGTAACGTCCTTCTGAGAATTTGAAAGAGTTAATGTAATCGCCAGCAATTGTTTTCAGATTTCATCATAAGTATACATTTCTGTTATTTAAACTAGTTTACCTTCGAGATAAACAATTATGAGTAATGTTACAAAAGAGTTAAGATTATGTTTAGTAATCACATTAAGGCTGGTGACTACAGCTCGTTTTCGAGCTATATCGGAGCAGTATCTCACTCTTGCAGAAGATCGAACCGGAAGGGTAACGTAAACTAGGGCAGGACTCTATTAATTTTCTTACTTCATAATTTTTTCTTTCTCTATTATTTTCTTTTTAAGCCTGTTTATGGTTCCACTGGTGCTACTAATGTGGCGAAGCACAGCGATAATCACTTAATAAATAATAATAAGCGCATCACAATCAACAACATTAAGATCGCGTGACCTTGTGTCGGGGGTCCGGAGACACTCACAAAACTAACACAAACACAAAGACCACGACAAACATTCGTATGGCCAATACAGACGTTTGTCGCGAGCGGGGATCGAACCCGCGACCGTTACCGCTTGAGTCAGTTGTACCACTGCGCCAACATGTCTGTAATTAACACTAGGTGTCTGATAAATAAATTAGGCAACTGTGTAATTGTGAATATTCCAGCGGAGCCGTTAAAGCCGACGTACATGCCGGTCTTCCTCACGAAGAAGGAGAGGAAGAAGTTGAGGCGGCAGAGCAGGAGAGAGGCCTGGAAGGAGGAACAGGAGAAAGTGAGACTCGGCCTTGAAGCGCCCCCTGAACCGAAGTTGAGGTAACTGTTAGATCTTTAAAGTAAAATGCTTCGTCTCTTATTTAGGAGAAGATATAGATCTTAATCCACCCCGCTGCTCCATATGTACGTGTGTCAGAATTTCTCCGGACACATGCAGGTTTCTTCACGATGTTTCCTTCACCTCCGAGATGAATTTGCACTAGCACTTTACAACTCAGCGGTGGTAGCCGGGGTTTGAATCAGCGATCATCGGTTTTTCTTTTCATTATTGTTAATGCGTTTATCAGCCTATGTATGTGTGTCGGTTTGTACCTTTGGTACCATTGAGACGAAACGCGTTGATCGATTTTGATATACACGTCATTTGGTTCGTGCTAATGGCGTGAATGTCATAGAAAGCATTAAATTTTGGAAAAATCAAAATGGTCGATTTTGAACGCCATAATGAGAAAAAGAAAAAGATTTAAAATTGACAAACTATATATATGGGGTAACGTTAAATAGGTATTACAATTATCATTTTTAGGTTTTTCATATAATTTCTCAATCGGAAAGTTTATTAACGACTAGCTGGTGCTCGCGACTTCGTCTGCGATGTCTGTGATGCCTAAGGCATAGTTGCTTTACGCATAGAAATTCTCAGCCCGATCGGTTTAAAATTGACAAGTTTCATACAAACTTTCATCCCCTATTTTATCCCCTTGGGGGTAGAATTAATCAGAATCCTTTCTTAGCGGATGCCTACGTCATAACATCTACCTGTATGCCAAATTTCAGCCCGATCCGTCCAGTTTTATAGTTTGGGCTGTGCGTTGATAGATCATTATGTCAGTCAGTCACCTTTGAGTTATAATATACATTTAGATTTTCACTTATAGGCCTTTAGGCAAAACTGGTATTAATACTATACTGCTGACTACAGATGTTCATGTAGCAGCATTTTTTAAATTAATGGCGTGTCAATAAAAAAAAACCTTTCATCCAGGATATCCAACCTGATGAGGGCGTTGGGAACTGAGGCTGTTCAGGATCCCACCGCCATCGAGGCGAAGGTCAGAGAACAGATCGCCAAGAGACAGAAGACTCACCTCGAGGCGAACAAGGCGAGGGCGCTCACGAAGGACCAGAAACGAGAGAAGGTGAGCCATCTTAATATATTGACTAGCTGAAAAAAAATAAAAATAAATAAAATTGAAATGTCTGTTTGTAATTTCAGATTAATAGCTTTTCATTAAATGCATATGAAAGTATATACGGTATTTACATCAAAAACACAATCGGTCTGTCTGTTTGTTCCGGCTAATCTCTAAAACATCTGAGCCGATTTTGATAGGACTTTCACTTATGAATACTTGATGTTATAAGGAGTAACATTTATTAAAGAAAAATGTTTTAATTAATAAATAAAAAAGAGGGTTATGCGAAAACGAAATTGAAATAGTGAAAAAGATCTGGTTTCAACAGGGAATGTAAGCATTATATAAATAGTTGCGCATGTGTAGACTTGAAATCTACTACTCTGTATAGGATATAAATAACATAGTAACGTGTCCTTGACCTGATGCTGCACCATACAATCAGCAGGACACACAACACCACCTGTTCACGTAGCTAGCTTTCATATTGGAGGGGCTGTCCAAGGGAAGGGTTTGAAATGGAGGGGGGTGGTCATCCAAAATGTACAAGACATGCAATAAGATTGTATGATGTCAGTTATTTATTATGTGACATTATTGTCAAGGACATTCGTTCAACGTAATGAGTAACGTAAAATCCTATACAGAGTTGGGGGGGGGGGGGGGGGGCGTGCGGATCTCCTCAACCCTTATCCACGCCAACGTTGAATTAGTTTAGAAAAGAGAACGCTGAAGTAATATTGTTGTTTCAATTTCCATATAATCTTTTTCAGGTAGACAGGAAGATAAGAGAGGACACGTCGATGAGCGTGCACGTCGCCGTGTACAGGTGCGTGCGGCGCGCGGCGCGGCGCGGCTCGCGCTGCGACGGGCTTTCTCTTGTTATATTGGTCGTGTAGCACGCCATTGAATTAAATATGCTTTATTCAAGTAGGCGCTTACAAGCATTTTTTTAGCGTCAATACAGAAAGTAATATAGATACAAAAAAAATGTATTTACCACCGGTTTGGAGTGTAGATTTTACCGAGACGAAGCTGTACGAAACTCGATAGTTACTCTTTTAAAGTTTTACAAAAGGTACATACATTTATGAGTTACCAATAATATGCTTTAGCTACTAAGGAATTTTTATTATAATAAATGCTTAAATTTACTATTTGTAAACTGTAACACTATCTACGAGATTTTATTAATGAAACGAATACCTAGCCTCAAGAAGGTAACATTGACTTTGCGGAGTCAAAAATTGGGCATACGTTTATAAAATTATAAGTTAAAAGGTTTGTCAAAATGTAAATAAGGACAAGGATCTATCTTCTCTCTCGAATATCTGGGGCAGTGGGTGGGAAAATGAATGCGGAATTGGTCAAGTATGAGTCAGACATATCTGGTGGCACGGTAGTGCCCTGCCAAGTCGAACAAAAAAGCGACATGCAGAAGGATAGTACATCCTTTTCTGGAAACAATTCAGGCCATTTTTGATGCCCCTACAATGTGGTTGTGGATGAAACTAACAGCCTTAACTTTCAGTAAACAAGCAGGAAATGTATCAACACGGTATATATCAAATATCATTTCATTTTAACGAGTAGTTTAAAATTTATAACGTCAAAGTTTGTCTCTTATTTATTCACTAATAGTCTTAATACAAAGCATTATATCAGAATACAATATCAGTATGTCAGAAGACGGCCGCTCTGGTGTAGTGGTGCTGAATGTACCTCTAACGCTGACGGTTGCGGGTTCTATCCCCGCTCGAGACAGATATTTATATTGCTATAAATATTTGTTCCTAGGTCTGGCTATTTGTCCTTGTGGGTCTCCCCAGCGTGCCTCGGAGAGCACCTAAAGCTGTCGGTCCCGGTTGTTATCACAATCACCTAATGATCGTTACTCGTAGTAGGGAGATTATTCTAGTCTATATGGTTACTGGCTTGCCTTCAGGGGTTGCAGAGGTCAGATGGCAGTCGCTCTGTGTAAAAATCAGTAACTCGTCATTATCAGGACTAGAATAGAAAGCAGACCCGAGGGTATCCGGGAAAAATGCTAGGTAGATGATGATGATGAATTTCAGTATGTCAGAAGTTACACATATTATATTAAATTAAATTCTTAAGAGCGATTGCCAAGTCAATTTATTTATTTTACACATAAAAGATTTTCAATATTGATATGGTCACTATAAGATGTTGTTAGGTTAGCTCATTACGTAATAATTTAAGGCAGAAGGTCTCTTTAGTAATCTGAAAAGATTAACCGACTTGGTACTTCATGGTTTTCACAACTTTTTACGGTAGAAGCACCGAGTTGCGAGACTTGGTTGTTTTACAAATTATGTATTTGATGGGATCTTATCTGTAACACATCGGTATAGACGTGAGTCTTGTTTTTTTTTTACAAAAGTATTTGAAGTGTACGATGGTGTGATCCGCACTCGACTGGATTTTAGTGACACTTGTTAAGAGTTACCAATATGGAGTTAGTCGGCTAGCATGTTAATGTATATAGTTTAACTAGTACTCCCCCGCATCTTCGTCTGCGTATACTTAGGAATTTGATATCTAACATTTAACCCTCTCTCTGACCCCTTAGGGAATGGATTTTCAAAAATCCTTTCTCAGTGTACACTTACGACATTTAAGACACGTTTCAGTCGTTGTCAGTGAATGTATCAGCCAGTCAGTGTTGATTTATGTATATAGATAATGTACGTCCGCCTGTGCAGGGTGAAGGACCTGTTCGAGTGCGCGTCGGCGAAGTTCAAGGTGGAGGTGAACGCGCAGCAGCTGCACATGACGGGCGTGGTGCTGCTGCAGCGCGGCTGCTGCGTCGTCGTGGTGGAGGGCGGCCCGCGCCAGCACGCCAAGTACAAGCGGTGAGCGGCAGCCGGCCACGCGGACAGCTCGGCGCCAGCCAACCCCCCACCTTGACTTGTAGACGTGTAGATAATCCTTCTATTCAACCGAAGTCGACTTCCCCCTTTCCATCACCCAACGCTCTCCAAGGAGGGCGCGCCCCACTGGTTGGGAATCCATGCGCTAACAGAATGGATGGACAGACAGACAAACGGACAACCAGGGATCAGTAATAGGACTAGTAAATAGTATGACTTTTTTAGGGCTGACACCCTTTGAGTGTGTCCCCTTAAAAGCCAGCATATTTTTCTCAACGGGCGTCCCCGCAGGCTGATGCTGCACCGCATCAAGTGGGAGGAGGAGGCGGTGAAGGACGGCGACGCGCAGAGCCCCAACAGCTGCGCGCTCGTGTGGGAGGGCCGCGCCGCGCGCCGCGCCTTCGGGGACATCAAGTTCAAGGTGCTGAGGAGTCGTCGCACGAGCTGTTCCCTTCACAGCTCCTGCTTCGCTCTATGAGCCGCTAATGATAATGTGGACGCTGATAAGCAATACTGTGTCCAACCACACGGACTTCATTTTAAGAAAAAGTGTCTAAAAATGTCAAAATCTATTCTTAACTAACTTTCTTGAAGAAGTATATCTTTTCTTTTCTATTTTGATAAAAGTAATAATCAATTAAAAGCAATTTAATGTAATATAAAGTTTTATCTAATATATTTTATTTTTTGAATATATTAGATTAGTGCATACAGAAAAATATGGAACACACTTCAATACTTTTTACTGATTTAGTTTAAATGACTTCAATATCTCCGAATCGGACTTTTAGCGGGTGGACACATTATTGCTTATCACCATCTATTAAGCCTATTACCTAACTCAATAAACGGGGTATCTAACTCACAAATATTGCTTAAAATCGGACTAGTAGTTTCAGAGATTACCACCTACATACAAACTTACAAACAAATTTTATCTCTATAATATTAGTATGGATACCTTGGACTTTGGAAAAGGACTTAATTAAGGTTGTAAGGTTGTTGTAAAGAATAGCGTGAAATATGGGTTTAATGAATAACTATGTATAGAAAACTCATCATCGGTTTTCTATTTATTCTCAATGAAATAGGGTTCTAAATATAATTATCAACGCAGATGAAGTTACAGGAACTAACTTGGTATATAACCATGACACTGATCAGGTGATGCCGACTGAGAAGCAAGCCCGGGAGCTGTTCCAGAAACACGGCGTGGAGCACTACTGGGACCTCGCCTACAGCGGGGCCGTGCTCGGCGCCGGCACCGAGGAGCCCTAGGGGCCTAGACGACGGGCTAGATCACGAGCCCTAGACCATCGCGCCCTAGACGGAGGAGTTAAATGCTGAAGTTTTAAGACATTATGTAAAAGTTATAAATAAATAAATACATTCAATGTGTTGTATTATTTTACGGGTACTTGTTTTTACAGTAGAGCAGAGATGTAATCAAAGCTCGTATCGTGACAGTACCACACTCTCACAAAAGATCGACGTGAGGTACTAATACAGCGTTTCGTGCGTTGAGTCAGAATCGATAGTTTAACTCCCTTCCCCATTCCTTTCCTTATTTTTGTCAAGTGGAACTGATAAAGATAACAGATGTTCGCAGGGACGGTTCAATAACAAGTATTTGCGATTACTTCAATATGACTGCAAAGCAATTTATTCTCGTCGCAATGCATGTGGCAAAGTGGAGCTGATGGTGCAACCAGGATAACTCCTCAATAATGAACAGTCTTGCTTAGGGAAAAACAGTATTATGTAAATGATGATAACGAGTTGACATTAGGCTATTGTAACTTAGGTAAAACAAACTGTTTTACTATACTCGTAACTTAAAAGTGTGAAATAAAAACTTATAAAAAAAAAAACAAACCGACTTCAAAATTTAACAAGTAAACTAAAAAGTAGAAAATAAATATTTTGTACAATATTTTGAAGTACCAGTAAATGTGTTATTTTACATGATGCTTACTGATATGATGCTTATTACTTCGAATGTTTTTTTTTCTTATAGCGTGCATCCGCACTTATGCGCAATATATTCTGCCAATGTCACGTATGTTGCAGAAGACACGAAGGAGTCCAAACAGTTATAAAAATTTTGAAAGTCTAAATGATGTGATGAGAAACTATGGAGATAAACTACAAACACAACAATACAAAAATACATTGAAATCAAATGAATTAAATACAGCGTTTAACTCTACACACTGTTATATAAAATACATAATATTACAATTTTATTTTATTGCGTATGATAAATTTAACTAAATTAATGAATTGAGAGAAAACCAATGTTAAGAGAACTTCAAGTTAACTGGACGTTGAATTTTGGGGGAATTTCATATAAATAATATTGAAGATTAAGACAGGAAAAAATATGGTAAATTGAACCTTCATCCATTCGAATGTTTACAATGACTGTTTACCAATAAGAGATGTGTTATAAGCTTGACGTGTCTATCAGTCATTGCCATTTTTTTGCTTAATAGCGAGATGTAATCGAAATGTTTCTTAGCTATAATTTTTGATCTATTCAGACGTTTGAAGGTTATCAGCTTTTTATAGTTGATTAAAGGATGTGAGAAACTTCCATTACTATAATCGTCTCTGAATTTACTATACTTTGAACGATATCAAAATAACATGGTTGCGTAACCCTTTACCTGGATCAGAATCATTTGGAATCAACGGGATTCATAACTTTTCACTAATTTACAGCAAAATTATCGTGTTCGTTGAAATGGTCAATAAATAGGTTGGCACGAGTTATCTAAATTTATAGTTTCATCCTGTTCATTCAGACAGACACGTTGGCGCAGCGGTCACTGCAACTGACTGTAGCGCAAACAGTCGCGGGTTCGATCCCCGCTCACGGCAATGTCTGTATTGGTCATACGGATATTTGTCGTGGTCTGGGTGTTTGTGTTAGTGTTGTGGTTCCGGACCCCGACACAAGGTCACAAGATCTTAATGGGGGCCGTTGAATGTGATGCGTTTATTTATTTAAAATAAACCAAAAATTTATATGACCAGTGACGTTGCAGCAATTATTTCACTAAAATGAGAGGGGGAGGGGGAGGGAGGAGTCACTAATAATAAAATTTAAAGAATAAATTAGACTTTATTCTCTCAACCTCTATAAAACTCTAGAAAATGATTTCTGACGTCGCACCCTCATAGGAAGATTTGGCAGAATTTTCTAATTAAAATATATGCAGCTAGGCCCGTTTTTTCGGTAATTTTTAATGAATTTTCTTCTTAAATTGGAAGATTTATGAGGGGCAGGGAGGGGGACGTCATATCTTCTGTGAGCCCCCCTCCAGACCGCGCCTGCATCGCAACGTGATTATGTTTAAGTTCAACGATGCAAACGCGACGCAATAATTGGACGTTGATAAGCGATACTGTGTCAAGCCACATAGACTTCATTTTGAGAAAATGGCGTCTAAAAATGTCAAACCTATTCTTTATAAATTTTTTTGAAGAAAGATACATCCATCTTTTCTTTTCTATTTTGACAAAAGGTATCGTGAATTGCAGAATGAAAAGCAGATTAATGTATCTGCTATCAAATAAAACGTTATTAAAATATTTGAGATTATTGTATAAACTGCAAAATATGGAACGCACTTAAAATTCGTTATTATTATATTTATATTTCATTAAATTAAGAAACTTTTTTCCTTATTTATTCAGTTTAAATGACTTGATTTTTTTTAATAATATTAAATAGGTATTGTAGAATTAAAATACATCAATATCTCCGAATTTGACTTTTTGTGGGTTGACACATTACTGCTTATCAGCATCCAAATATGTCATTATAATAAAACTACTTGTACTTAATGTGTACATATAAAGATGGGTCTATTGTTAAAACCAACTTCACTTTTGTTTCTCGCCAGCATCCCTTCTAGAATTAAAAAATTCTCTGCAGCGAAAGCCCACTCCCAATAATTTTCACGGCTTAGTTATACAGACATAATAGGTCGAAGCCATTATGTAACACCCGAAATATATTTTCTTTTACGAACGAATTTACTTACATTTTTGAAATTACAACGCAAAAAATTAATATTTGCCTGGAGCCATAACTTGTATTAAAACTACGTCTTCAAGAGACATGAACGAAGAGTCAGTTTATTCCTTAAAAGGACGAGACAATATTGTAAGAGGTTTTTATGTAATACATATTTTGATGTAAACTAACAATTATTATATGTTACATTGAATTTCGTCGTTCATTTTTTCCTCCAATACAAAGTTATTGTACGCTAATTAGTGTTGTTTATAAACCATACGTGCACGTGCGTCATCTTATTCGTACTTCCATACTAATATATATAATATATGTATATAAACGAAAATATAACCGTCCGATCGTTTGTGCTATTTACATGCTTAACTACTGAACCAATTTTGATGAAATGTGATTTAGAGATTGGACTTTGAGAATAATGCAAATGAACTTCTGTCGTGAAAATAATATTAAATAGAAATTATATATTTTCACGTCGAGCAAGTGAATCTACCACGGTTTCGGAAAAGTTAAACCTCAGACCTGAGAAGAAACCGCGAAAGAAACTCAACGGGACTCTTTATTTTCCTTTGTTGATTTTTTTTTCAAATTATTACAAATTATAAAATGTATTTAGACAGCTTGGAAACTATCGTCTTATTCCCATGGTGTGTCATCAAAATCTTTCATACCGTAATGTCCTCTAGCACACAAACGTTTCTTTACAATATTTGTGAATTTCAACATATAATTTATTCAGATCTTAGATGTAACAAAACTTTCGAACAAACAAAATCGCATCAAAATCAGTCTACTCGCTAGGGATCCACGATGCCACAGGCAGCACACACACAACTCTTCACCAACTTACATAAGGAGTATCGTACGGGGGCTCGTTAATATAGTCTCAATAAATAGAACATCGGTGGCTTCTTAAGACGCTTTTATTAGCTTCACTTGTAACTATGTATGAAAATCTTGGAATCTTAATTTGACCCACTGCCCGGTCTTTGATTAGGATGAAATTTTGCACACGCTCGGAGTTCTGATGACAATACATGACTAGCTAAGAAACGTCATTACAAATCCAATATGGTGGCCTCCCCAAGATGGCGAACTGACTGTTTGAAATGCACTTCCATCATATGGGTATTAAATGAAAGGGTTTGCTGTCAGAAATACGAAAAATAGTCACGTGACTTATGTAAATTCAGTTTGAATAATAAGAAGACTAAAAAGTATAAAATAAAAATATAAAAAAGCGTGGGAGGCTCCATATGTGAGTTCTTAAGAAGCGCCCCGCGCTTTTTTACATAAATTATTTTTCACTTTTTGGGTGTTTTTTAGTTTTTGAAACTATTATTTTTAGTAATATTTAATTTTAGATTATTTAAGTAACGTTTTTCGTACACAAAGTCGTAGCTACGAGTTAGTTTCTTCTACATCAGAAAAAGCTTGATCTAAATATACCTACCACAAATTTTACTTAAGATTCCCTTGCGGTTAAGGATGTGCGTTAACTGATAATGGGGTTTCACGTCATAATGTAGAAATACCTGCTTTTACGATCGTACATACGCTGTTTTTGGCACGTAAGTACGATTTAGCTGCGGGTGGGGCCGCCCCATATTTTATCATAATAGAAAAGAGAAGATGCATATATACGTCATTAAACCAATTTGTTAAGAACTGGTTTGACATCATTAGACGCCATTTTCTCAAAATAAAATCCATGTTGCTTGACATAGTATTGCTTATCAGCGTCCATTTCAAACGCATTTCAATCTCTTACATTAATGACTTATTTATAGTTCGATCAATAGTATATTATTAATATAGATATGTTAAGTTGACGTTATAATTCTGTACCCATTTCCAATTTGATACGCGAAGATATTCTCGCCTGTCACAGCCACTAAAATCAAAACCAAAATATACTTTATTCAAGTAAGCTTTTACAAGCACTGAATTTAAAATTTGAAAAAAGATATTTAAAGTAATGAAAAGCTACCACCTTTTCGGTACGTAGATGCAACTGAGAAGAACCGGAAAAACGCTCGATAGGTGCTATATAAATTCGATAGGGCTAGATAGGTACTAGGCGAGAAGTTCCCCTGTCTGAATGTAGCGAGCACGTTGACAAGGCGCGTCACACTCTAGAGGAGTTTGCTGCATGGGGACGTCAGCGCCATGCCCGCTGCCGAGCGTGAATCGTGCTATGCTCGGAGCGAGTCATGTCGCTAAAGGAGGCTGCGGTAAGGGAACGAGAAGCGGACGCTCTCGCTGACGTTGTGCGCATCTTCTCCCTTCGCTATAAAGAAACCCATGTGGGAGACGTCCACTTACCCACATACCACTAACGCGTAAGAGTGGTTTCGGTCCCACATACTCATCTGAGTTAACGGGCGTGATGCATAAACGCATTCCTCAGCGAGAGTTACAGAGTCGACATTCTGGATATCAAAATTACCTAAGTTATATCAATGCGTTTTTAACTTTGCCGCACGCGTGGCCACGGGTCTTCCCGTGCGCCTAAATCTATCTAAAAGAGTTTCACTACAATGCGTAGTAATTGTAAAAATCTTAAAGGATACATAATGCAAATTATCTTCTGTCGTGAAAATAATAATAAATAGAAACTATATATTTCTAATGACAATAGTAATCGGATCCACATAAATGAGAAATAATGTTCTGAATCGCTTAAACATTTAATATTAACATTACGTAATGTGTGTGTAAAAAATCAAGAGCCGAGATGGCCTAACGACACAAATAAAAGCATATAAAACAAAATGCATGCACGTCTCGGGGGTACAGAAAAAGTTTTCCCAACGGGTAGGTGAATAACTTTTATGTAGTAACCGACGCAACTCATTGACGCAAACTGAATCGCTCGACAAAGCCAATATTAACGACTGCAGCCGCGGACGATGGCTAGTGTGAGTGAAAACTAATCGATACAACATTAAGAATGAATTGACAATGAAATACCAGATTGCGATACAACCTAAATTATTTTTATAATGAAGAAGTAATATCTTGTTATTGTAACCTCAGCTTAACCTGTTTGGAGGTCGTTATTGAATGTTGCCAATGTATAAATTTTGGATTAATTTATGCAAATATTTTTATTAAGTTATTTAAAATATTCAGTAAGTACGTAATAGAAAAATATGGGCGTTCATTAAGACAATAAATACTTAAGAATATGATACAACGAATTAATTTTAGTTTATGTTATTTTACAACTATAGAAGGATGCTGATAAACAATAATGTGTCAACCCACGAAAGGTCAAATTTGGACACATTAAGGTAATTTTTAAAGCTAAGGCTTTTTTTAAACTAAATAAGTACCGAACAAAAGTTTTCTTATTTAATATTTTAAATATTAAAGTGTGTTTTATATTTTGCAATATTCAATAATCTCACTTATTATTAGATCTCTTACTTATTATTAGATAAAACTCTTCATCATATCAATCGGTTTTTAATTTATTATACCTTTTAAATAGAAAATAATAGATGATTATATTCTTCTTCAAACAAATGTGTAAAGAATAGGTTTGACATTTTTATTTTCTCAAAATAAGTCCGCGTGGCTTGACATAGTATTGCATATTAGCATCCAGATATGTTACAATTAAACTATTTGACGTTAAATCTGTGCTGTGTTACAGCGAGCGGTATTTCATGAACCACAATACGTAAAGGACTTGAGTCTGTTGCTTCAAAAGTATTTAAAAAGTATATAGTTCTATCCTATTAAATTATTCTGGTCCAAATGGTTACTTGCATTCTTTTAGGGGTTGCGGAGATCAGATGGAAATCGCTTTGCGTAAAAATCTACTGATCGTCAAGCAGACCCTGGCATAACCGGGAAAAATGCTAGGTAGAATAATTGTTCTTTCTTATTGAGTTCGACCCGCTCTTGACTAGTTTTATATTTCGATTTGGGTTCAATAGAAAGAAGATTTCAACAATGATCTTTTAACAAAAGCCCTGAAGTGCTCTTCACCTAATATCTAAAGAACGCGACGTGCTTGGGGAAGCCCGCGCCCCGCATCTGGCAACACTATGTATATCGCTGTGTTTTCCAAGACAGTGTCATTAGACGCGGAATCATTATAAAACGTACGTGTGGGAAGAATCTAGTCAAAATAATGACTGTTGTGTTGTTCTGACTGTTGTGATTGTTGTTCAAAATGTTGTTGTGTAGTTTATTTATGTTTTTTATTGGTATGTAACTTTTTTTTAATTTTCTTACGTGTTATCTATGTTATAATGTTACTGTTATACGACCTTGTAAACAACTTAATAATAAGATGTTTATTTGAGAAAACTTTAAGTTTTTGCGAGTTTCAAAGTTATAATTGTAGTATTATTTTATACTATTTTAATTTCATCGTAAACAATTGTCCCAATAATAATGATTATGAATCATATATGAAAATCGTTGTAGATTTAAAAGGAATTTAATATATATATATATATATATATATATATATATATTTATTTATGAGGTCTTCCTTGTATAATTTTTGAGGATATAAAATGACTAAGACTTCGTGACTAAACAATTTAATGAGTTTAATTTTTTTTTTTAGGGTAGGATACGTATGCTTAAATATAACTTTTACTAACCTTATGTTATAGACTAACTTTTGATCGCGGTTTCCCTCACATTTTTATACGCAAGACGACTATTTACAAGTTATTAGTGTTTCTATAACTCAGTAGTTGCGGAGTTGACGTGTGAAAAGGAATATACAAATTTTACTTTAGCATTTATATATCATACCACATAATTCGTTAATGTAGAAACTCTCATACTTTGTACTCATTTGCTATAGGAATGTTTTTCTCCAAGGTTCAATCTTTATCTGTATCAAAATTCGTCACAATTAGTTTAGCGGTTCAGGCGTGATAGTGTAACAAATAGAAACACACACTTTATAATATTAGTAAGAATTAATAAACATTCGCTGTATTTTTTATGCATAAAGTTATGATGTAGAAGAAATTGTTAGTTTAAACGTTCTTATTTCGGTACCAAATTTTTCTTTACTTTGTAGTCCATTGACCTTTCGACAAAGATCAGTTATTGACCTCCTATTGATCCTGTCTCTCTCTGATAACATAAGTTAAAAGTAACTTCCCTAAACCGGATAAACTTGGCTGCCAAGTGGCTACGCGCGAAGTAGGTAACCAATAGATGTGATTGATAATTATGTATATCCTCGGATTCGGATCCGAATATGTATTTGGTGTCAAGATCCGCGGACACGGATACGGATCTTAAGTTTCTTAAAAACATATTACTATTTGAAACGGTAGTTTACGCTTGATAATGTGTGACAGGCAAGACATTACGACTTGCATTTCGTAGGTCTTTGTTTTGTTTTGTTGATAATTTAGTATGACACTGGGCATAGGTATATATGAAATTTCATATATTTATTCAAAATTAATAAGGTAAAAATCCGCCACAAAGTAACGGATACAGATACGGATATTTCTTCTGCCTCGAATATCCGAGAATACGGATACGGATATCCGGTACACCATTAGTAAGTAAGAGTGTAAAATCATTCGCTGCCAGTCACAGACAAGACATAATACTACCATTATATGACATTTTGGCCAGTCGTTGTCATAATGGCCATTAACGGCCACGGCGTGCCGCGATGTCGCGTCGTGGTACCTTACGACGTCGTAGGACGTTACGGACGCGTTATGCAAGTTTGCGACGTGCATCGTAAAAAGTCTAAGTGACGTCGCAACGTGTTACGATGCAAGAGTCGGATAAAGCAAATGGTACGGGCCCCGTGCCCCAAGGGGCCCCAATGCGTAATGAAATCTTTTAAGCTCAATGTTGAAGCTCCCCGAGTCTACTTTTGAGATATGGTCGCAAATTTAATTTTTACTAGTGGTCGCCTAGTGGTCGGAATTTGACCGTAGTTCATTAAATTTTAACCGATTTCTAAATTGACCACAGATAATATATTTGTCAATAATGGACGCTGATAAGCAATACTGTGACAAGCCACACCGACTCCATTTTGAGAAAATGGCGTCTAAAGATGTTAAACGTATTTTCTTAATAAGTTTGAAGAAGTGTACATACATTATTTCTCTGCTACTTTGATAAAAGTAGTATGAATTAAAAGTAGATTGGTATAATGAAAAGTTTTATTTAATAACTAGCAGTTGCTCGCGGCTACGCCCGCGTTTATTTTGGAATTTCAGCTAAATAAATCTAGCAGCGAAATTGTGACCGTTCCAGGATTCATTACCCCCTAGCGTCATTTTAAGGGATGATTTTGAAATTCTGGGGTACATATATTTAATTATTTTCCCTAAGTAATGTTTGTGCTGAATTTAAGGATAATGGGCCAAAAAAAATTTTTCTCCATACTAACTTTACTACCCCAGTGTGGAATAATAGTACCCCGTTTTCTATTTTATTTTCATTACTATTACTCAGAAGTATCTGTATTAAGTTTTAAATTAATACGACCGCGGAATAAGATTTTGCATACAAACGTTTTTACCCCTTTTCACCCTCTTAGGAGTAAATAATCAAAAAACTCTTTCTTAGTGGATGTCTGCAACCTAAAAGCCACCTACTGCCAAAATTTCAAGTTCGTAGCCCCAGCGGTTTAGGCTCTGCGGTGATGAATCAGTCAGGACAAGTGATTTTATACATATATATAGATAAGTTTTTTACACATACGAGATTATTGTATATAGCAAAATATTAAACACACTTCAATATTCGAAACATGAAATTAAGAAACTATTTTCTGTACTTATTGAGTTTTGATGACTTCAAAATTTTTGAAATAATGTTAAATACGTGTCGCATCATCAGAATACATCAACATCTTCGAATTCGACTTCTTGCGGGTTGACACATTATCCTTCACGTAAAAGTCAAAAAGAGGAAATATCAAGCTGGACGGCTCGAACGTCAAAATTTAATTCATATCCTAATCTTAAAAAGCTAGAGAAATCATTTTTGCCACGCCGCGTGTAGTTGATACCGCACTGTATGATGGAATAATTTTTCTAAAGTACTGTTCCCGAGGGACAAGAATATAAGTACGCGTAAGTCCCGCCGTCCGGAACGAGTTTCGTAATTATTGCGACAGTGCGGTGACCGCAAGCGGCGCCCGCGCCTCGGGACCATACGAAGCCTTTTTTTTTACTCCTTATTCGTCATGTATTAATTTAATGTTTATTATTATTTTTTTAATATTATCTAAGTTATTTTTAATGTATCAGTTTACACAAGAGAGCCAGCTGAAAATCAGTATCGGTTCATAGAACATCATTGCTGAGTGATCTCTTAATATTTCTCGTTTATTTTCAAATCATCATATTATTATTTTTTTTATTTGTATAGTCTGTGTGTTTGTTAATAAAAGTTTATTTTTCTTATTAATTTTTAATTGACAAATTTTCAAAAATAGTTAACTATTACGAGAATTACAAATGTAAGTTTTACTCTCGTAATTGACATTAAAGAACTCTGTAACCTGGTAACACAGTTACCTAGGTCACATTATGGTAGCTGGTGCTGTCAAAAATAAAGGCCCTGACAGTAAATTCTTTCAGACGTAAAGCAATGAGAAACTACTTATGTAAATCTTTATGAAAGTCCGGGAGCAAAACTCGCCTTAGCGTCAACTAAGAAGTAACTAATGTTATTTTAACAACATTTTAATGTAACAGACAACTCAAAAACAATTAAGCTATCTGCTAATAAACTTTGACGTGGAAAACAAGTCGATCTAAGTTAAAAGGAAAAACTGTTCAATAAATTATTTTATAAGGCGGAGATGGCCTGCGAATGTGAGACGTATCATATGTTATTCATAGTGTTATCTGCTGGTCGTAAATAAGTCATATTATTGTTATTATTCAATGAATTTTATTATAAATAACATTTTTATAACATTTCGATAGTTTTATGTTTTACTAGTTGGTGCTCGCGACGTCTGCGATGTCTGTGATGCCTACGTCATAGCGGCTTTATGCATAAGTCTCAGCTCGATCGGTTTAAAATTGACAAAGTTTCATAAAAACTTTCATCCCCTATTTTATCTCCTTGGGGGAAGAATTACCTTAAATCCTTGTTTAGCGGACGCCTACGTCATAACATCTACCTGCTTGCCAAATTTCACCCTTCGAAAGCCCTTCGAAATTTTACGCCATTTTCTGTGCTCGTGATGAGCCCCGGTTAATGTAGCCCGTACGCTGTAGTCAGCTTCAGGTATGTTCTACTACAGTAAAAAATACCATACATAATATAAAATTTTATATGGCTAAATCGATTATCCGCGCTGTATAAAATTAAATCGAATAATTGTTTTTTTTTATATAGTTTTATTTTTATCGTGTTTTTCCCCTTTTTCTTGCGTAGATACGTTTTTGTTGATAAACATTGTGTGTGATTTTTACCTAACAGTTTTATAAAGAGGGTTATATTTTTCGTAATTTTAGATTTTATTGTATACCTAATCATTCATTCTTTATCTATGTGTTTGTTAGACTTTCACGCCTAAAAAGGCTGATCGATTTTAACAAATTTTGCTATTGATATAGATTGGAGCTTAGAGAAAGATATAGGATACTGGTTCGCGAAAACACAACTTGAGGGGCGTGAAATAGGGAAGGCATTTAACAAAGACTAGCTGCCTGTCACGGCTTCACCTGCGTTTCTGGTTAATGCTTCGCTAGTTTGAGTCGTAGCGTGATGAAATATAGCCTATAATCTTCCTCAATAAACTAGCTATCTAACACAGAAAGAATTTTTCAAATCGGATTAGTTTCAGAGATCCACTCCTAAATACAAAATTACAAATTTTACATTAAAGAAAAATCATTATTTCTCAACTCAGGGATATAGAAATTCATACTAAAATTGATATAGTATTGAGATAGATGTAATGTGAATTTGCGCTATATGTTACTACACAAGATTTTTTTTTCTAAATATGTATCTAAATATATATAACTCAAAAGTGACTGACTGACATAGTGGTCTATCAACGCACAGCCCAAACCACTGGACGGATCGGGCGGAAATTTGGCATGCAGGTAGATGCTATGACGTAGGCATCCGCTAAGAAAGGATTTTGATTAATTCTACCCTCAATGGGCTAAAATAGAGGATGAAAGTTTGCATAAAACTTAGTCAATTAGTATTAGTAGACTGCATAAAGCTACTATGACGTAAGCATTAGATATCGCAGACGAAGTCACGAGCATCAGCTAGTTTTTAAATATAATCTATTTTTATATTATTTCTCAACACAGCATCAAAATTCGCTGTTGCTACGCCATTTTGAAGATCATTATCACTTCAATGACGTAATTTAAGTAAATGTCTCAAAATTAATGAATTAATTAAAAACATATTACCTAACTGTTTACTAATGGTGCGCATGATCATGATAGACAGACAGGCTGGCGCAGTGGTCACTACAACTGACTGAAGCGCTTACGATTGTGGGTTCGATCCCCGCTTACGACAAACTCTTGGTTTGTGGGCGACACATAATAGTGGAGGTTTTCAATACGTCGGGGACTTTAGTTCACCGAAAACTCAGAAACGACTTGACCGATTTAGTTTAATCTTTTTATTTTAAAATATTTTACAGAATTTTCATTATAATTGACTCTGTGTGGTTTTGAAATCATATGAATAAGTATGTCGTACAAGTAAACAAAATTACGTACGTGGTTGCTTTTTGTAGTTGGTTCTTTTTTTAAAAGTCTTTTTCAAAATTGTTTTTTTTTTCTTAACTATCACTGTGGCAAACAGAAAATATGTAATCGAGTTTTTGGGAGACTATGAAGGTAATTAAAAGTACAAAGAATAAGTAATTTTATTAGTGAAAGCGTTTTACAGATTAGTATTGTTATTTTAAATCTTTGTAATCTTTGGTAATCATTAACTAAGTTTGTGAATTCTATTAGACAATAATTCGTTTTAGAGAGATGGATAAAATATGGGATTTCCCAACGTTAAATTTATGATTTACCGTATAACACGTCACTGTTCGAAGAATCCACGAACGCCTCGTGTTGCTTTAACCCACATAAAGGGTTTTTCATTTCCTTCCAACGTACGAAAGTGTATTTTAATAGTAAATCACTTAAAATCTATAATCTAGGACGTCGACTGGTTCTCAATTGGTTGTGTATAATGGCAGACCCATGATTTTGCTCGGGTGGAGGGGGAAGGGGGGGAGAAGCTTGACACGGGGAAAATATTAGTTTATATAATCACTATAACCTTTAAACCAAAGGTATTTTAATAATAACTTACCCAAAGCCTAAAAAGCTCGGGATTCAGTCACGGACTGCCTCAGAAAGCTTAGGTCGGTTCTCATCTGAAGTACAGTTACTTTAATATAGTAAAGCAAATGTCCTTCTGCTGGGTAGTGGCCTCCTCTCCTATTAAAGAGAAGGCTTAGAGCTGTATCTACCATGCTGATCCAATGCGGGTTGGCAGATATACATGTGTCAGAATTTCTTCCGGCACATGTAGGTTTTCTCACGACGTTTTACTTCACCGCTAAGCTCGAGGTGAATTTAAACGCAAATTCAGCACTTGAAAAGTTAACAGTGCTACCGAGATTATGAACCCGTTATCATCGGTTGAGATCGACGTGTTATAATAACTAAGCCATCTCGGCTCGTGTCTACTTTATTCTCCTCTCTTTAATATATTATAAAAAATGCGAGCATATTGATAACACATAGTTAAATATACATCTTTAAATAATCATGTTTGACCTTTGTACATATGTCACAGATAATCAAGTTTTCATGAAGAAATGTTATATATATTTCCTATTTTAATCTTCGAGTATTTTATAATTAGTATAGGTATCAGAATCATCGGCGTATTCTTTATTATTTATGTAATTGCCAGAAGTAGATAATGTTTTACGAGTACATGGATATGGCTTTACATGCTCTGAAATCTAAACGGTAATGCTATCTATACATTAATACGTTAAGCAAAAAAATTGTACCCGTATTTAAGAAAATTGCGCGGACGAAGGCGTAGGAAATTATACCACCTATAGTTCATATAGAGAAAGAGCGAGAAATTCATAAAATCAATGAAAATAAACATTACACACACTTCCGTGTATTTGACACACACACAAACATATATACTCTTTTGTTCATTGTTAAAGTCTGTGGTCAAATTGGGAATAGATTATCTGTGGTCAATTTTGAAATCGGTTGAAATTTTTAACGAATCACGGTCGAATTCCGACTTCTAGGCGACCACTTGTATAGGTTACGTTCATATTATTTGACGTTTAAAATCTCCAACTTCGACAAGCTTGACGATTCGAAAGTGCTTTAAAAGTCCATTTGAATAAAATATATTTTGAGTTGAGTTTGAACTTGTCAAATAACTTGTCGACTCAAAGACAGTTTCGCCTGTCATACTCATCCCTAGCTGATTGCTGGGCAATGACATCCTAAGTGGTCAGCATTCTGAGTGTCATCTATGAGTTTATAACATATCTGAGCGCTGAAGTAATACTATGTCAAGTCACACAGACTTCATTTTAAGAAAATGAAATTTGTTTGCAGATGTATGTATCCATTTGTTTATTTCTATATTGAAGAAAGCTATAACGAAATAAAAACGAATTGGTGTAATAAAAAGTTTTATCTAATATTAAGTTTTTGAAATATATGAGATTATTGCATATTGCAAAATATTGAGCACACTTACACATATTATACATATACATATATACACACAATATTCGAAACAATAAATTAAGAATTTTTTTATCCATCCTCATTTAGTTTATATTTGAATAATATAAATTAAACGCTTTCTAGGTTGACACATTATTGTTTATCAACATCCATGTATAGTGATATAATAACATTGATTACCTAGTGTGTAACCAGATCATATTGACAGTTTAATATTACTTGTTACAATTCCCGCAGTGAGTCTCAAAACAGATATTGTCGTAATACGAGTAGATAGAGTCTTAACGTGTGATTATTCGACCGCAAAGAGTGTGCGTTCTGATTTGACAATCCCCATCGCCTAGTATGCAGCGATTCAGTTTTAGGTGGCATACTCATTGATCTTAAGAAGACTGACTAAATGTTCTTTTTTTACAGTTACATCGCCAGCATGGTGCTCTGTTGTTAGAGAGGAATCTCTTCCCATATGCCTGTAAGTGAAGTCAACACTAATAAGTATACTTATAAAATAATACTTAATGGAACTTTAGTCTGAAGTACTTGGCCGGTATCCGATCCATGGACTTAGCCTAAGGGGCTCAAGACCCCCAAATTAACCTAGGTTCATCCCTGACAAACCTCATCACATAGAATTTACCTGGTTCTAGCCTTCTCCAAAATAAAATCCTGGATGCGTCCACTGGTTAAAGTCTACCTCAGCCAAAGTAAAGTTCTGGATCCACCACTAGTTAGCTTCCAAAAAAAAAGCAGTGCATAGAACATAATTAAAAATCGGATACTTTTTTGTGTCGATTATTAATGAAACTTCCAACTTCCAGCTCGAACGAGTTCACGTGCGGGGACGGCGAGTGCGTCAGTTTGGACCGAGTGTGCAACGGCAACGAGGACTGTATGGACGGGTCCGACGAAGAATTGTGCCATGGATACTCGTAAGTGCAATTTAATCTAAAATAGAATCCTTTCGATCTAAAATGGAGTCAATTTACATATTTGCCGCTTGTAGGCTATTCTTTGCCACCAGTAGTTTGCACTCCATATCGACCTCTACAATTCGACACCCTTCATAATACTATTCCGATGATACATATCATTCAAAAGGGCGCCGAATTTGTCAGCCATAAAATTCGCCGCTAAGCTTACTACTAGCATACTCAGTTCTCTGAATTGCTCAAGTCCCCTTCTCTTTGGCTTTCCAAAAAAGAGAGAGGATTACTCAAAAACGGCTTGACTGGTATGTTTTTTTTTTGTTTGAAGGAGTGTATTATCCATTAGACCCATAGGATTTTCATCAAAATTCAGGTTCAGTAGTTCGATTTTAAAATCAAAATAACTGGAATAAGTATGTCATTCAAGTAAACGAACTGACGTAATTTACTTTCGCAGCCGGTTCCCTCTTTTTTTAAAGATTCTGTTTTAACCACGATGAATTTGAAAATATGATTTTTCTTTTCAGAAATGCATTATCCCCTGAGGGCTTAGCTGATAGGTCCAAACGGCAAGCCACAAGTTGTCGGTAAGTTTCAAAATATACGGGCCCCCGGTAATCTGACCCCCTCTACTCGGGCCCTTGTCAGAGGTACATTTGTAAGTTTCGCTCTCGTAATTGATATAAAACAACTCTTTAACGTGGTACCATGGTGCTAGCACCATGTAATAATGTCATATGTCGTAAATAGTTACTGTTAGGAATATATCATAAAAGTATTATTATACTTATAATACTCTATTTAGTCTATGGTAGCTCGTTGATCAGTTAGTTATTATTATATTTCGGCAGTACCCTTCCTCTGTCTAAGACAGATCGCTCGTCTTTACTGTCACAAATATATTCATAATAACAAGTAAACTAGTGACTAGAACCCCAGAGATAACTGTTACGGAAGTCGTGGCTATCAAAAATAAGTAACTGACAGTAAGTTCTTTCAGGGGTAAATCATTATGAAAATCTGAGAGCAAAACTTATAATACTTACCAAACTTTTGCCCAACTGTGTATTATACAGAGTTTTATATAGAATAATAAAAATATATGTATGTATTTCAGAAAGAATCAGTGGCAGTGTCGTGACGGCACCTGCATAGGCTTCGACGGTAAGTGCGATGGTGTGGTAGACTGCCCCGACGGCAGCGACGAGACACACCCGCTGTGCAGGAAAATTCAGTGAGTTATCTTATATTTATATATGAAGTAAATTCTTTATACGATAATTGCGCGGACAGAGTAGTATAAAATTTCACATACTTATAGTTTAAATAGAGAAGGAGATATGAATTTATCATTTATTATAAAAATACATTAAATCAATAAAAAAAACATTACACATACTACCATGTATTTCACAAGTATATATACACTTTTAGTAATTGTTAAAGTCTGTGGTCAAATTAAGAATAGATTATCCTGAAATCGGTTGAAAATTTAACGAACAACGGTCAAATTCAGACGGCGACCACTAGTAGTAATAATTATACTATAAATCTTCTTAAACCCGATTCCACGCCTTTTAGTCATATGATCTCGTTTTTGAAGCATCAAAATCTGGACAAATATTATAAAGCAGAAGATTTTGTTTGGTTAGTTAAACATGTTAATCTCAGGAGTTCGAATTGAAAAAATCATTTTTATTAGATAGTCCTATCGAGGATGTAGTCTATATAACAGCACGCTATTAGCTCCTGCTAAGGATCGATGAAAAATGTTGCCTGAACGAGAAAAATTACCCATTTTGACAGTTCGTATTAAAATACAGATTAAAATACAATAAACAATAAGTGAAACTGAGTTGGCCTAGTAGTTATAACACGACACGCTCAACCGATGATCGCGGGTCCGACCCCGACTAGCATCGCTGAGTTTTTAAGTGCTAAGTTTTTAAATTCATCTCAAGCTCGGCGAAGGAAAACATCGCCGGAAGAAATTTTGACATATGTATATTCGCCAACCCGTAGTCGGACAGCGTGGTGGGTTAAGCTCTAAACTTCTCCTTAATGTTAGAGGTGATCTTTGCTCAGCTGGAAATTTACATGCTGTGACTAAACAGTAACTAAGGTCATATAACCAAGCATTACAGACTTTAGATAACATCATTGCGTTCCTTAACCTTTCGTACGCGCGCATGTGTCTGTGAGATAGACAAAAAAACAGATTAAAAATGTCTGTTTTTTATAGTATACAATTCAAAGTTATAAAAAAATACTATAGATCTATAAATCTTACTAAAAAAATTGTTTGAATCGGTTTCAAACTTTCAGACTGTCACACGCGTTGATAGGTATTATAGAAATTCTCGCGGAAAAGGCTAACGAGTAATCCTTTAATGAATGTTTCCAGATGTCAAAGCAACTGGTTCCGTTGTACGTACGGCGCTTGCGTCGACGGAACAGCTCCCTGCAACGGCGTGCAGGAGTGCGCCGACAACTCCGACGAGCTGCTGCCGCGCTGTCGCAACGAGACTGAAGTAGCGCGGTAGACATCTTTAAATTACCACTTAATAATATCAATTGGCGAATTAAAAAACTTCCAGAGTTGCTCGTTAAAGATCCAGGAGTAAATATCTTAACAGATCAACATGTTTTGTATATGTTGCAGTCAAAACTTTCCTCCTGTCAACATTATTTTTAGTTGGCAAAATCATGTGTATTTTTTTTGCAAAATCACGTGTATTTTTAAATCATTTTTTCTTTTCTATTTCGATTAAAGGTAGAATGAATTAAAAGCAGATTGGTATCATAAAACTTTTTTCTCCGAAAATTCGTTATTTTACACAAAAAAATACTTTTAATCAATAAAAAAAACATTACACACACTACCATGTATTTGACAAATGCATACATATATACACTTTTTTGATTGTTAAAGTCTGTAGTAAAATTGAAAAGAGATCTGTGGCCAATCTTAAAATCGATTGAAAATTTAATGAATTACTGTGGCGACCATTAGTAATGTTAAATACGTGACGTATTCGCCGAATACATCAATAGTTATAATTAGTTTTATTTTTGTCAACTTTAAAAGTAAGCGAAGTATCGTCAGCAAACAATAGAAATTCACAAATACTTTAACATAAAACGAAAGATCATTGATGTATAATAAAAATAGAAAAGGATCTAGAATTGAACCCTGCGGAACACCCATTTTTAGGACAGATCCAGAAGACTTTATTTCATTTATAACATGTTGAAGTCTCTGTGTCAAGTATGAAGGAACGAGACTAAGAGCCTTACATTTCACACCGTAATATTTAAGCTTACATAAAGCCTTTCCTGCCCCACACTCGATCCAAGTATAGAAGTGGATTTAAAAGCCGTTCTCCCCAGCGGCGACTTCCGCTGCGCGAACGGGCAGCTGATCGAGGCGGCGGCGCACTGCGACGGCGTGGCGGACTGCCGCGACGGCTCCGACGAGACGGTGCGCGCGTGCGCCGCCAAGACCTGCCCCTCCTACCTGTTCCAGTGCCGCTACGGCGCCTGCGTGGACCAGGGCTCCGACTGCAACGGGGTGAGTCTCTTCACTTCAGATGACTAGCGTAGGCCATACGTTTGTCCGAACTGATGATCGCGGCTAGCACTGATGAGTTTGTAGGTGCTAAATGTGTGTTTAAACTCACCTCGTGAGTAAGGTAAAACATCGTGAAGAAACCTGCATGTGACGGTAGACACTTGACGCCTCGTTGTGGAGCAGCGTCGTGGACTGAGCTTTTAACCTTCGTAGGAAAGGAGGCCTTTGCCCATCAGTAGGTGATTTACGGGTTCCTACTCATACAATTGACTTAGTTTGGTTGCTTGTGCTTGAGTTTCAGGAGGCAAAACAATAGGGGCCATTGAGCGTGGAACCGATTTATTTATTGCCTATTGCCTTGTATCTTATTAAGCTGGAGTCGCAAATGTGTGCTCCTCTAGTGCTGCAGGCCCCGGGCGGTAGAGATCACTTGACGCGCGTGACCCGCCTGCTCGGCTGCCTGCTATATTTAAACAAAAAGGAGTGTATATCTGGTACAGTGTTAAATAATAAATAAATAAACGCATCACGCTCAACGGCCTCCATTAAGATCTTGTGATCTTGTGTCGGGGGTCCGGAAACAATGGTTAATACTGACATTTGCCGTGAGCGGGGATCGAACCCGCGACTGTTAGCGCTACAGTCAGTTGCAGTGACCACTGCGTCAACGTGTCTGTGATTTAAGTTATCTTTAAATGCTGTAGGTTAAATTAAAAAGCATTGTCCGGCTCAATATCAGCGTCTCCATCAAGGTCCAATGAAACTTAACTATCAAAGATCAAAATCGTGATGAGTCGTAGTGTGATGTAATATAGCCTATAACCTTCATCAATAAAAGGGCTATCTAATTCAAAAACTTTCAAATCGGATTAGTAGTTAGTGGATATAGAGTCAGCACGACGAATGTAACTTCGTCGAAACATCGGGCAATACAAAAGGTATTACTACCATTAGTTATCGCGATAAGACCCGTTACATTAAATATGTACGGATTAGTAGTTTCAGGTATAACCGAAATCAAGGATTGTGATGAAACTGAAAGGGTGTTCTGGGGACGCTGAGTTCTGGTTTTTACCCCAAGAGTGTGGCGTTGCAAGGCTTATCTGTGTAATTTCTGACAGGTGCAAGAGTGCGCGGACGGTTCCGACGAAACAGACGAGCTGTGCGACAGACTGGGGCCCGCGCCCACTCCCAAGCCCGATGTGGTTGTGGTGCCGCCCGTCCAGTGAGTCAATTATTATATTATGTATTATAAACATATATCATCTTGTAAATATTTCACTAAATATAGACTTCTTCAACCCGTAAAATATTATAACAATAACTATATTAAGTTCATACTATTTCAAGTTAAAATTCTGTAAACATTTCCGACTTTGACAAGTTAAATTGACTTGATGAATCGAAGATACTCTCGCCTGTCATACTCAGTCGCTGGCTGGTTACTAGGCAACGTCGTCTAAAATTGTTGACAATCTGGGTGCATAACATTTTTATAGATATACCAGTTGGTAACTGGTCATTTTTTTTTAAATTAAAAACCATAATCTTTTTTTAATTGAAGCGTTGGATCATGTAGGCTCGTACAGATACACGTATACGCATCATTTATGTAAATAAAAAAAAATAATAATAAGTAAGTTTTTTTACTTTTAAATATGAATTTTGCTAACACTAGTAAAATGTCCAACACATGACCAGTTGACCATAATTACTCTTGTAAACATAAGCATGCTATATTATTTTCTACGAGTAATGGTTAGATGGCGTAGTGGTTAGAACACGTCGATCTAAACCGATGATTACGGGTTCAAGCCCCGGCTAGCACCGAGTATTCAACTGCTAAAATGTGTTTAAAGTCATCTCGAGCTCGATGATGAAGAAAAACATCGTGAGGACACCTGCGTGTGTCGGGAGTCATTCTGACCCACGTATATCGTGGTGGATCAAGCTCCAAGCCTTCTCCTTACCGGGAGAGCAGACCTTTGGCCAGCGCGGGGCCTGAGCCGGCGGTGTCTGTCCCCAGAGTGGTCCCGCAGGGCGGGAACTGCGTGCTGCCGCGCTACCCCGAGCACGGCTCGTACGCGGTGGGCGGCAACCCCGCCGCGCGGCCCGGCCAGCGCTACGCCAGCGTGTTCCTCAACATCACGTGCGACCCCGGCTTCGCCGTGGAGAACGACCGGGACTCGCTGTACTGCTACGACGGCACGTGGTCCGACACCATGCCGAAGTGTGTTCGTGAGTACCTCTGACTTGACGCAAGCTTAAAGATGGGTTGTGATTTCGACAGGGAATGTGTGTCATAGATTTTGATCATGGAAGGTGTCCTGTAACACAGGTTTATAATAAAAAGAAAAGGATTGTCGGTACCTGTGTACCGACAATCCTTTTCCTTTTATTATATTAGTATATTGTCTGTATTTTTTTAGTCTTAGGAAATGTTTATGAAACTACTGAATGAAATAAATAAAAAGTTCCTAAACTACTTATCAGAACTGGAGACATGAGGTATCTTTATAAGCATCTTGATCGTCTGCTGGTTATATCTGTACAAATAAATATAATTATAATGTCTGTTTGTAATATAATTTCATAAGTAACAGCTTTTCATTATGTACATATGATAAGTTTATATGGTACTTATATAAAAACACAATATTTAAATTTTTTGTCTGTCTGTCGGTCCGTCTGTTTGTTCCAGCTAATCCCTGAAGCTGGAACGATTTTGGCAGGACTTTTACTCACATATAGCTAATGTTATTTGGAATAACTTGGGCTATTTTTATTTTAGAAAAATTATTTATATTATTTAATAAATTAAAGAGGTTTACGCGAAAACAGAATTTAAGCCAATGAAATAGTGGACAATATCCGATTTAAGTAGGGAAGGTAAACATTATTTAAATATATTTTATTCTCAAATGAACGCGGGAAAGTATGTAAGAAAGGTTTAGTACAATTATTTTCCTTAAGTTTAGAATTCATTTTATTCCCAAAAAGAACTGTTTAATTTTATGGCAGAAAGATTGTTTTCCAATATTAAGCGTTCCTGTATCATGCTATTGCGCTTGGCCCAATGTCCTTTTGCTTCTTACTCCGTGTCCAGAACCTTAATATCTTAAAATCCGAACAATTACTAGGTTTCCCATAAAGAGGTTTTTTTTAAAATATTTTCATTTCTTCAACGTGTCGCAAATAGTATATTTTCGTTCTCAAAAAGTTTTTTGTGTCTTTTTGTTACCCGCGTCACACTCGATATGTTCCCGAAACGATACACCTGTATGTGTCAAACCTTCAGAGAACAGTTTCAGTTAGATCAAATCATAAAATTTATTAGTTATTAGTACATAAACTATATTTTCAAACAATTACATATACTTACCTAATAAGGTAGCTTAGCGATTCAAAGGAGAGTCTTGGCCTTCGACCCGAGTTCACGCCACTTGTCCCGATTCTACGCCATCTGTCACTAGTCGCTGGCTTCAAGTTTGCGCAGATGTGACTCAATCACTTTAGGTGCACCTGGGACGCACAACGTCGCTCAATTGGTTCCATATACGCTTTCTTAACGCCATCGTCCTGATCCATCCTTCTGACATGGCCGAGCCAGCGCAGGCGATAGGCTTTCGTCCGCCAATGATATTGGGCTCAGCTACAAGGTCGTTTATTTCAACGTTAAGCTAGGCTAAGGCTTCCGTCTTCTCTTTTTAGCTGGCTCAAAATCTCGTGTTAGAAATGTTAATTTTGGTGTTTCTACTTTAGAGCTTGTACAACAAACCTCACTGAATAATTGCGACTTCCAATTTCACACGGAAATCGAAATGAATAATTCAACACAAACACTCCAGGTTTCTGCCGCCTGTACAAGCACGCCAGCGTGGAGTACCACTGCCTGTTCTCGGGCGGCGCGCAGGGCTCGCGCGAGTGCGGCGCGCAGGAGCCGTCGGGCACCGTCGTGAAGCCGGTGTGCCGCGCGCCCAACTACTACTTCGCCGGCATCCTCAACTACATGAACTGCATCGACGGCAGCTGGGACTACATCGCCGTGTGCAAGCCAGGTGGGGGCTCCAACGTCACTATTAGCGTCAACAACTCCCTGCAGATCCACGTCGCGAGCACCAACGACGGGCCGCCCAGCATCACGATCAACGCGGGCAGCGGTAACACCATTAAGGTGCAGGGCGACAGCAAGGTCAATGTTAATATCGTATCCTCGGGCGACGGCAACACTTATGTCGTGTCCTCGAGTAACGATGACGCTCGGAATTCGCCCAGTAGCTATGGCGATCGAAGTGGTTCCGTTTATGACGTAGACGAAGCGGATTGGAGGATAGGTCAGGTGGAGGCGATCCGGCCGATTAACGAAGTAAATAACGAAACGAATGAAGATCGTAATCGGTATTATGATCGTATACATTTTAATAATCGAAAATAATAACGAAATACAATTCGAACGATATAGCAAAATATGCATTTTGAAGTTGGAAATTTTGCAAATTAATGCAATTACTTTGCAAAATTTCGTATGAGTTAGTAATTTTTTTATATATATTTTTATTGTTTTTCAATTGAATGTTTGGGAAGAATGGAAATTTAAATAATCTAAAATCTTTTATATAGATAGAATTTTTACATAATATTTATTTACAAATTATGAATTTTTTAAATTAAAAAAAGTTACTTTGCAAAATTTCTAGATACTAATCATTTATTATATAAATTTCTTTATTTTGTAATAAAGTTTTTATAGAAATTCTTCGGATTATTGCAAAGTTATTCAAAGTTAATTGTTACAATTATTAATATCTCATTAAGTAAGTCGTAATTTTACAGAATCGATAAAGTTATGGGTAACAGAAAAAGGACAATCTTTAGTGATACATTTTGAGGGTCAAAATATTTCATTAAGGACTGTATCTTTTTGTGCACACCTTTCAGAAAGCTGAAACATAAAAGCATTTAACGAAGCTTTTTCTATTCGATATAACTATGAAGTTTAGTATATATTTTTGTTATACAAGGTTATGTATTGAATATTTTATCAAAATTATCAGAATCGATATTTAAACGGAAATATACTACTCAGTGGGGTTAACTCTCGAATTAAAATAATTAATTATTATTTGAAGAGTGAAAAACTCTTGATCTTTTTGCGATAAGCGGTGGAGATTCGAAACGTCGTATGAAACGCACCGCTGCGCCGCCGAAACACACTAAATTTCCGCACACCAAGGTCATAAACTTGGTACATGTCAACTTTTATCACTACCTAGCTGACCCTCGCGGTTTCACTCGCGTTTATGGTTACTGCTTCGCTCCTGTGAGTCGTAGCGTGATGTAATATAGCCTATAGCCGTCTTCAATAAATAAACTATCTAACACAAAAATAATTTTTCAATTCGAACCAGTAGTAGCGCGTTCAAACAAACAAACAAACTCTTCAGTTTTATAATATTAGTATAAATATCTTCCGGCGTCAAGTTTTGGCGGCTCATTCTTTTGGCGCGATACAAAGGCGAAGATTACCTTTGCGGCCGTAAACGTAATAATGGGTTTTTGAATCCATATGTTACATTTTTTTCAATATATCAATTTCATAACTATCTGAACCTGACTTGTAACTATATTTTGGTTGTTTTTATATATTCTTTTTCATTTATGGTAACCTGATGTTATGGGATCACTCGCACTTGAGTATTTGCAGCACTAGAAGAGATACACGTGTGTTGCCAGCTCAAAAAAGGGAATATGGAATAAAAGTAAGGAAAGGAATGTGGAGGGGGTTAGGGTTCCGGCTCTCTCACTCACCGCTGATTTTCTGTGCTCCTGTGTTCGAGCCCATACAGGAGCTGTAGTCGGTGGGCTAGAGCTGCATCAATGGTTTACCGTATTTTTAATTAATTGCAAAAAATTATAGGAAGCTAATGTAATGAATTTCTATTAGTATGATTATATTTCTACTCGTCTTAGCATTGCCATTACTTTATTTTACGTGTTACGACTCGGGTGAAGATAGATCATTTGGTAGTCTAAATATTTCTATATTTAATACATTTTATATTATATTTATTTATATTTTAACGAAAATGATATATTATTAATTTCATATTAATTTATTAATATGTCTCTATAAGCCAATATTATGTATACTGTATATATAAATCAAATATTGAATATTTTTCGTCATGTAATGTTACATCTGTGGATCTTCTATATGCTCTGAGTACATACATAGGTAATAGGATACGCAGGCTTACATACTTCAGAATGTGAATCGAACACCCAGAGGCGTAACTATACCACCTGAGGCCCGTGGAAAATTCTTTGGATGGGCCTCCCAGTACAAACCGTCACGTTACAACCTAATTATAATGAACCACTTAAATAGCCCAAAACTAAAACTATTAACAATACTGTGTGAATTTTAGTTAAATATCTGATAAGTTTTATTTTTGACAGCATATTAAAAATTAAATAACAATTTACTTAAATAAAATTTTGTTCAATACAATTCTTTTAGACTGGGACCCTATTGGGTCAGGGGCCCGTTGGTTTTTGAAAACCCTGCCATATTATAGTTACGCCCCTGCGAACACTCGAACTTCCCTGACGTCTTTTTTAGAAATTTCGATTACATGAGACATACATGACCGAACTATACGATCGACATCTTTAATATATAAAGCGTATTTTTATGACGTAAGGACCATCACCCACCAGTGGCTTCATGAATAATTCTATATACAAAGCACATTTCCAAATCGATATAATATGTTTTTAATTATATATATTTATTACTTGTGTTATATAAATCGTTGAATTCCCAATGTATGTTTGTTGTTAAGATCCTTTATCATCAATAATATATAATTACAAACAACATTTTTATGTAGTTACATAATAAAATAAATATAGGTAATTATATTGCGTCGTACATTTGTATTATATAAATGCATTTACACGCCACAAATACTTTTAACAGGTAAATAAGTTCCTTTTCTTAGTGAGTTTTTGTGAAAAGCTCATTTTATTTACACTATATTAATTTTAAGATCTAAGTACAAATATAAAAGTAATTATTTCGCCACTTTTTACCAATGATTTTACAATTATATAACGTCATTTGACTTTGAATATGCTCAAAATGCAAGATAACGTAGCCACAAAGCAAAGAATTGAATTAACGTAATGAGACGTACATTGACAAAGAGATTTTTATAATGTAATTACATCTTTAAAACGTAGCAGTTTAAACAGCTGTTCGTAAGTTCCGAATGGTTACTTTTTCGTGATATTGGGATGACAATACACGATCCGAAGCAGACAGATCTCTTACTAAGGGAAGAACTACATTTGTAAGTTTTACTCTTCTGAATCATAGAAACAACTGTGAAATCTAACAACAATTACCTAGGTAGCCTTACGAAATTTGTGAGTCTATATTCTTTCAGGTCTAAAGCAATGATAAATAAATTATGAAAATCTGAGAGCAAAACTTGTATGTATGTGTAAATCTCGCCTAAGAGTTGATGTGAAATATTGTTTGCCCATTCGATACCTCATTACGTCCGTAATAGCTTACAGTCTATTTTTCTTTACTCGTCTATTTAGCAGACAAATGTGGCGTTTTTATTAACCACACATAAGAGTTAGAGATGAGAAATTATCGATCGAATGATTGAACTGAATCATTTATTATAATGAAAAGTAATATTTGAAAATTTGTGGTTTTTGTTCTGGATAATGTTACCAAATAAGACAAGTCAAGAAAAATAGACTATACATAATTAACTGTTCTACTCATAACAGCCAAAATACATAACCACGACGCGCTGTCGTGCCGTAGTGCGTCGCGGCGTTGTAAAACGTTTTGACATCTCGTCGTGAATATCTACGAAAATGTACGTAAAAAATCAAAATGCGGCGTGGTTGTGTTTTGGCAGTAAGTTTAACAGAACGACTCATTAACAAACGTTTAGCAACGTAGCATATATGTATATATATAAAATGTGAGAGAATTTATTTATGATGTTATATCAAATTATAAAAAACGCTAGACTTTATTCTTAATTTTATGTTACCTCTTTTAATATCCTATCTGCCAATTTGCCAAAACGTGTAAGAAAAGACCAGTGCCAAATAAAATGTCTCCGTTATAAATACTTACATATTATTTTACCTATAGGTACATTTTTAATCATAATAAGTTATCAATATTTCATCAATGAACAAAAATCATATGTTATAACTACATACATGTTACATTCAAACTATTTGACATTAATAATCTATACGACCTTTGTCTATGTATTTGCTCCGTAATTCACTATAATAATTACTTAATGCCATATATTATAATATACACCATTACCCATTTGCATCTTTGAAAAGCTTATCAGTTACTTGTTGCCTCAAAGACACTTTCGCCTGTCGCCTGGCAATGTCGTCCAAAATTGTCGATATTCGGAGTGCCAAAGTCCACGAGCTTATAACATATTTATAGTTATTAAATGGACGCTGATAAGCAATACTGAATCAATCCACACGGACTTCATTTTGAGAAAATGGCGTCTAAAGATGTCAAACCGATTCTTAAACAATTTGTTTGAAGACGTATATATCCATGTTTTCTTTTCTATTTTAAAAAAGGTATAATGAATTAAAAGCAGATCGATATATTTAATTTGTTATCTAATAAAACGTTTTTCAAATATTTGAGATTATTGTATAAATTGCAAAATATGGAACGCACTTGAAATTCGAAAGATTAAATTAAGTAACTTTTTTCTTTACTTATTTAGTTTATATGACTTGATATTTTTTGAATAATGTTCAATAAGTGACGCAGTATCAAAATACGTCAATGTCTCCGAATTTGACTTTTTGTGGGTTGACATATTATTGCTTATCAGCATCCAAATATCATCAATGTATAAACAATAGATTAATTGTCACAATGTTGCTTTCAAAATAGGAAACATAATAGTTAAAATCGTTATTTTGTATTGAAATATCAATTGACCATATGGATGCTGATATGCAATACTGTGTCAAGCCACACGGACTTCATTTTGAGAAAATGGCGTCGAAAGATTTCGAATCTATTCTTAACACATTTGTTTGAAGAAGCATATATCCATCTTTTCTTTTCTGTTTTGATAAAAAGTATAATTAATTTATAGCAGATAGACTAGTAAAGATTTTGATTTAATATTAAGTTTTTCAAATATATTAAATTATTGCATAATCCAAATATGGAACTCACTTTAATATTCTAAACATTTGATTAAGATACTTTTTTCCGTACTTATTTAGTTCAAATGACTTGAATTTTTTTTTGTATAATGTTAAATACGAAATGCATTATCAGAATACATCAATATCTCTAAACTTGACTTTTTGTGGGTTGACACATTATTGCTTATCAGCATCCATATATGATTACGACTTAGTTCGACAATTAGCCTGCTCATTATTATGTGAAGACTTATCATTATTACTTTAACACAATTTGCAATATTTATTTATACTTTGCAGATTTCCTAACATTGCAAATAATTTGCAATGCAATTGTATACTTGATGGAATATAGCAAAATGTGTTAAAGTTTTATACTTCGTGTTACAGTTTGTTTTTGTGGTTTATTGTTAAATATTATCATAATATTATATAATACAATGTATTTTTGTAATATTAATACGATGGATTTTATTTAAATAAATGATTTTGTTTTGATAAGTAGTTTTATTTTGCATCTACCTTCCATCTTATTAGTATTATATATTTTTATATACAAAGTTTTATAGCCAGTTGTTTATAAAGAACATAAGATAATTACATTATAAAAAGTATGTATGCTAACTATTCATTAAAAGCGTCGTATAAAATATTTATTTCAATAAAATTTACTATTCTAAATATTAGGCGAAAATAACACTTGTAAGTTTTGTTTACGGACTTACATAACATTTACATAATTTTTGATCAATGCCTTTACACCTCAACAAACATTTTCTAAGTGCATCTAGACATGTCTTATTTATTGAAACCCAGAGCTTGCGTATATAAGATTACCTAGGTATCTGTTACTAAGTTACTGAGCTGTTAACATCAGTAAATTATTCGTAAATAACTTATATAACTAAGTTACTGGAGCAAAACTTACCAATGTAATTCTCGCCTTAGTAAAAGAAGTGTACTTTGTTGATTTTTATAACTAAGAGATGGCGCTGTATTATGATCCTACGGTACAATAGTAAATAATTAACACAGTGGATCCTTATTCCATTTGGACGAATCTGCAAGGAGCGACCACGGCGACCTAGGCAACGAAGCAGTAGTTCCTAACAATACAGTTACATTATAAGATTTAATTACAAAATAAAGATTTATATATAAAGCAAAACCATTTATTCATAATTCACCAGAAATATTCATATAATTGTATTATATTAATTACTTATTGGCTTCTAAATACATAATAAATAACTATACATTGAATGATACTGTAAATCTATTTAAAAATTATAATTATGTAAGCTTAAGATATAATCATATACTTTATATTTTGACATATATAGAATTATACAAAAGTTTCTCTGTTTTGTGACTATATTGCCTATTATTATACATAATCTATTTGATCTTTATCATACAATATCTTAACTTAACTCGAAATAAATAATTTTATAAGATATGTAAGATAGGTCTATGTCTCCATGCATCAAGTTCAAATACATGTAATATTCTTTTCTTAAAAAGTTATATACATAAGTTGAAATTGCGCAGGACAAATATTTAACACTCATCACATATTATAATCATAAATAATTATTGGACCTGACTTATAATCGAAACTATGCAAATTAAGCAATAACTGGCAAATCACATTGCATGATTAATCATTAGGCGAGAATTACACAATTAAGTTTTATTTACGGATTTACATAAATTGTTTAATGATAAACAATTACCTGAAACGGAAGGTTACCTTGGTAACTATTACCAGATTACATACTTGTTTATATACGAGAGTTAAACTTAGTAATGTAATTATCGCCTTCCACATAATATGTAAATCATTAGCAATAAATCTTTAATGAGGCACTGAACACGTGACTTTTCAAGAAAGAAAATTTGGTAAATCCTAGAATGATATTTCCCAAAATAACATCTGAAACGATGACCAGATTATGACAGACAGTCAATAAGTCATGTACATTTATGGCGACTATAAGTCACGTCTTATAAGATGTGTCAAACTTATATATGACAATTCTAGGCGAGAATTACACTTGTAAGTTTTGCTCAGAGACTTTCATAATAAATATTTACATAAATTGTTTATTGCTTTTACACCTGAAATTATTTATAAACAGACGATCTATGTAAATAAGCTTAAAAAGCAAATCCTTATCTAAATATAAAAATGGATCCAATTTTCAAAGGTCGTTTCAAAGATACACGAAGTTTTTTAGGATCTAAGGAAAGGGCGTGGTTAGGTTTTTGGCTCTCTAATTTACCGTGCGAAACGAAGCCATGTTAGCTACTTCACGCCGATCTTCTGTGCTCGTGAGATGTGCCCCGGTCGAGACGAGATTACGGACCGGCCGTATGCAAGCTGTAGTCAGTGGGATGCAGCTAGATTCTAACACAATATAAAATATAGATATATATATAAAGAATTGCTCTTCTATCTTTGTGAGCTATGAACCGTTACTAGCAGCATGTAATGATATATGAATGTACACAAGCAAATGCAATATTGTTCAATAGAGAATAATAAATATTTACAAAGGATGTAAGTCAATAGAGTCTTAACTAAGTCTATGTATTCATTGAAATTTGATTATACTTTATGATAATATAAACTCAATTTTAAAGATATTTTTTTTATATTTAAGGACATAATTGATATAATATAAAATATGATGTAAAGAAAAAAACAATTCTTTTTAAAGATATCAAATAATTTTCTATCCAAAAATTAACTATTATTACTAAGCAATTTGAAACAATAATCAATGTATCTATATTTCTTATAATAAAAAAATACAAAACAGTAAGAATAGTCGTAACACGGAATAAAATGAAATATTTCAGAGTGCGGTACAATCACCCCCGACGGGGTGCAGCTGGTCATCGGCGGCACCACCGCCAAGCGCGGCGAGCTGCCGTGGCACGCCGGCATCTACACCAAGAGCACCACGCCCTACATGCAGATCTGCGGCGGCTCGCTCATCAGCACCACCACCATCATATCTGGTGAGTTTGTAATTTATTTGCACGTTGAAGAATTTTGCAAATAACCTTTGCAATGAGAAGAAAATTGTAAATTACAGACTAATGATATTAATAACATTCTTTAAATATATGTTTTTTCATTATTTCGTATATTATATTCAATTCAGGAGAAAAATAAATTCATTGTCTTACCAAAGACTACGATATAATAAAATATGATGTCAATTAGATCACAGGGTTTCTGTACACAGGAGTATAAGAGTTTTTTAACTGGGCGTGCTAGGGTAAATCCGAAATTATAAGGAATAGCGAAAAATACTAAAAGAACCCTCGGGTCCAATTTCGATAAAAACTAAAACTGCATTATTATTTCTTTTAAATAAATTGCCTAGCTAGGAATGGAATCCGTTGGTTTTGAAAAAAATATAACCTATATTATTGCACCACCAGATAGCGTTACTTATAAGGATCAAGTTTGGGAAGTAATATACGGAAAATTAAAGGAAAAGGCTTAATTTTTACAAAATGCTATTCATACGTACATTAATGGCACCTTAATTACTTAGTCAATTCTTTAAAGAAATGGTCCAGTGTTTCAGATTTGACCTAACACGTCCAGTTATAATTGACTATTGAATTGACCTTGAGAACATTTCAACGAGCCTGATTCCTCTGCTCAAGAGTGTGCACTAGTGTGCTGCATATCCTGGCTGCAGCATCAGACCAAGATTTCCATAATTTTGTATAGTTATATTGCATGCATGGGTGTTTAAATTTTTAGGTAAATATACACACCCATATGTTTGAAAGTTAATGAAATATTTATTGTACATCTAAGATTCCTACCGCAGCTAAGAGGAAAAGAGCTCATGTTCTTGAAATGGTTGGACTGATTTTGGTAGAACATGTTCAAGAACCATCGCTTGAAAAATTTCTTTCAAATAAAAAAAAAACTCATCCAAATCGATTCACCCGTTACGGAGCTATTGTGCCACTGACAGACCCACATCGCGGTCAAACTTATAACACTCCTATTTTTGCGGTGGGGGTTTAAAAAAAGTGACCCTGTATATACATTACATATTCTTAATTCATGACTTGCGTCTTTCCAGCGGCCCACTGCTTCTGGAGCGACATCACCAAGCTGCAGCCGGCCAGGGACTTCGCGGTGGCGGTGGGCAAGATCTACCGCCCCTGGAACAACCCCAACGACCCCGACGCGCAGAAGTCTGATGTGAGTTCGAAGCTACACTTCTAGAACAGTAGCTGGCTAACGCGCAGGGCGACTCATGACGTTCAGTGATCGCTGCCCATGGGCATTGTCGCTGTAGGAGCCACAAATGTGTTGGCGGCTTAAAAAGGAATAAGGGATGAAAGGGAATAGGAGGTAAGAAAAAGAATGTGGGAGGGGGGTTTCGGCTCTCTTACCATATTAAACGCAGCTATGTAAGCTTTTCCATGCCGATTTTCTGTGAGAGTGAGGTACTTCTCCGCAGTCCGTAGTCAGTCACACATTTCAAATTGTTTATTTATTACATCGCTAAAGGAAGTGACTAGCGTAAGCCTATAATATGATTTTGTTCCTAATTTTAATGCCATATTATTTTTTTCCACAGACTTAATATCTCCAAGGTAAAAAGTAGTCTATAGTTTTCTATATAAGTATATCTAATAGTACTCGTGTGTTATTTTTTGGATGCTGATTTGCAATACTGCGTCAAACCACAGAAACATCATTTTAAGAAAATGGCGTCGAAAGATGTCAAACGTATTCTTAATAAATTTGTTTGAAGAAGTATATCTCCATTTTTTCTTATCTATTTTGACAGAAAGTATATAGAATTAAAAGCAGATTGATACAATAAAAAGTTTTATCTAATAATAAGTTTTTCGAACATATGAGATTATTGTACAAATTGCAAAATATGGAAGGTACTTGAAATTCTAAACATTAATTTAAGAAACATTTTTCAAACAATTTTTTTGAATAATCTTAAATAGATGACGCAATATCAGAATACATCAATATCTCTGAATTTTTGTGGGTTGACACATTATTGCTTATCAGTATTTATTTATGGTACAGTGTTCCATAGAAGATAATTAGAGTCGAAAACATACTAAATTTTAGTAGCGGCAAATCGTCGTCTGTTTATTTGTAAAACATCCTCTAAATGTCACGCTGCTGGGCGCGAGATCTTCTATTGAGGAATAAGATAGGATGTGTCTTAATCGTTTTAAAAAATCGTTTTTTTTTTGAAAGTGCATGCTTTCATATTGGTGCCACAAAATTTTTTAGTTTGATTTTTAAATTAAGAGTGATGACCTAATGATTAGAACAGGTCGGTTAAGATGATCGCGGGTTCACACCCCGGCTAGCACCGCTGAGTTTTAAAATGCAAAATTTGTTATTAGTATTTCGCTCGAGCAAACGAAATTGCGTATTCTGCTTTTGAAAACTTAATTATTTAAAGTCGTTTGAAAACTACTATAACTAACTAACTAAAAGTATTTAGCATAAAAAATTGAAATAGAATTTTGGTCGTGTCCAAATGGAATTTCCCAATTTCTGCCTCCAGGTCGCCGACATAAAGGTGTCGCCGTACTTCCAAGGCGCGGCGTCGAACTTCCAGCACGACATCGCGCTGGTCATCGTGGCCACGCCCTTCAGCTACCAGGTGTACATCCGCCCCGTGTGCGTGGACTTCGACGTCAACTTCGACCGCCGGCAGCTGTCCGACTCCAGCTTGGGCAAGGTGAGTGCTCCACGGTTGTTTTGTTCTACTTGCAAGCTCTTTTTATACAAGTAATTCAATAATCAAAAACCCGACTGCGTAACCAGACCATCTGCAGTCAGCAGTTCTGCCCAAAAGCTTGTAAGTGAAAATCTTTACTAACCTACTTAAATCGTTATAGATTCGAAATGGTAATTCTGACTGAAAAGGGATATAAGAAACTTAATGAAAAAATGATTTTTAAATATCTACATTTTTTTACATTATGGCGTCCAAAATCGACCACTTAATTTTTTTTAAAATATTATACTTTCTATGACATTCGCGCCGTTATGACGAATCTAACGACGTGACACTTGTCGAAATCGGCGCACGCGTTTGTCTTAATAGTGCCATAAGGTACAAATCCACCTACATACATACGTGCAAGGGAGGCATACATGATGCAAGGGAGGGTAATATGTTTAACAATCCACGTGGACTCGCACAGTCGGGTGGCAAACGATAAATCGCCAATAGACATCTGCAACATCGGGGATGTTGCGGGGGCTTGCCGGCCTTTGACGAAAAGGTGTCTATACACTCGACGCTTGAAAATCCCCAAATTAAAGCGCTCTGGGAAAATTTCTGGAGGAAGATCATTCCACCGCCTGAACGTACGTGGGATAAAAGCTCGTGAACCCTGCACCTTGGATGCCGACCACGCATCCCGGTGGTGTGGTTTCGAGTCTTGAGGCGAAGAGTGCAATGATAAAAGCGAGACGGCCATGTGGAAGAGTTCCTTAGAACACTCCCCAATGTCGAGAGCCAACGTCTCTCTGTACATTTAAAGGTTCTAAACCGTCTGTGAGTGTGGGATCGTCGATAATGCCTTTATTTAACTTGTAATGTACATATGTATGAATGTAACTATGTTCGTTCTTGCAACTTAATTATTAAGCAAATATCTTCAACCGTTGAATGTATCAACCCGTGGTGGAGCAGCGCGGTGGATGAAGCTCTAAACCTTCTCCTTAATAGGAGAGTAGGCCTTTGCCCAGCAGTGGGACATCACCAGGATGTTGCTCCACTCGTCCTCCGTTTCCCCGCAGGTCGCCGGCTGGGGTCTGGTCGCGAAGAACGGCACGGCGTCGCAAGTGCTGAAGGTGGTGGAGCTGCCGTTCGTGCGCGTGGAGGAGTGCTACGCGCGCTCGCCGCCCAGCTTCCGCGCCTTCATCACCAGCGACAAGATCTGCGCCGGATACACCAACGGTAGGGAATCCGTCTGTGCCAATATAGCTCGGAGCGTTCGTCGATCGGCTTCGAAGGAGGAGGTGGAGGTGTATCGTATATGGATGTCGATAAGCAATAATGTGTCGACCGAAAAAAGTTAAAATTCCGATAATGCGCCACGCGGCCAACACTTAGAAAGCTCGCCTGTTTCAGGCACGACGGTGTGCCAGGGCGACAGCGGCGGCGGGCTGGCCTTCCCGGCCGAGGAGCGCGGCACGCTGCGCTACTACCTGCGCGGCGTGGTGTCCACGGCGCCGCGCAACGAGGACCTGTGCAGCGCGCACTCGCTCACCACCTTCACGCACATCACGCAGCACGAGCACTTCATCAAGCAGTACATCTACAGCTACTAGCGCTCCGCGCATTACATTCGTTGGTTATTGATAACTGTGTTTTATTTACCGATATCTATCATTTTGGGGACCGCTGAAAATCAGTATTGAAGCGATTTTAACGCTCCCTACACTGAGCGGATCTCCATTTGGCTACTACACTGCATGGCAAAGTTGAACGAATACTTCAAGGAGTTAATGTATAAAAAAAACTAATGCTTCCCCATCTTAAAAAAATATGGAGTGGAAAGTACAGAAAGGAATGGGGGGTCGTAACCGAACCCGGCGCAGGCATATTAGTCACTTCACGCCGATCTCGATATTTTTTTAGTAAATCTTGTTTTATGAAAATTATTTTTAGATTTAGTCGTAAACAAAAAAAAATAATACCAGCAATTTTTAATTTCCTGAAAACAAGGATAAAACTACGTTTTCTATAATGAAACCTAGCTATATCGAAACCTCCGCATACTAAATTTCATGATAATCGTTGGAGCTGTTTTTAAGATTCAGAATATATATGTACATACATATATACAAGAATAGCTTCCTTAAAGGTCTAATACAATTTGATTATAAAAATGTTTTTGTCATGGTCTCCGCCGCGCTTTAACAGTAATTTCGAATTCTGTTTAGGTTTTTGTCAGTTGTCACAACATACATAAAGTGGAAATAAAACACGATTTTATTAACAAAGTTTATATATTATTATTTGGTAAATATTAAAAAAACAATATTTGGAAGTCAATGTATTCAAGTAGAGTTCTCATCATTTTCGTCATCTTCTTCATCTGTAGGACTTTCTACAAAATGAAAAAAAGGTAGAAGTGATGTTCAATGTATTTCAATTTTTTCTTACTTTTCAGGTAATTTCACTCGTAAGTTTTGCTCACAGACTTTCATAAGATTTACATACATTTTTTATCATTGCTTTATATCTGAAAAAATTTATTGTCAGTGCCTTTATTTTTGACACTCACGGCTTTTGTATGGTCACTTAGGTATAAATTACACCAGTAATTCTAGCCATATTGAAATCCCTATTAATATTATAAATGCGAAAGTAACTCTGTCTGTCTGTCTGTCTGTTACGCTTTCCCGCTTAAACCTCTCAACCGATTTTGATGAAATTTGGCACAGACAATCTTTAGACCCTGAGAAAGGACATAGGCCTTACCATACCCTTTATTGCGAAAAACGAAAAAACCGAAAGGTCACTCACTCACTCATCACGAAATCTCAAAAACTACAAGTGCTTGGAGTTTCAAATTTTGCATGAGGATTCTTTTTCGAACGTAACAATAAAAATGAGGGTTAGAAGTTTCTATGAAAGTCCTATGTTAAGCGCGAGTGAAACCGCGAGGCGCCGCTAGTATAGACATAGGGCGCTTTCAATTTAGACGATTGGTGCCGAACTGCTGCAGCCCGGGTATCGTACTGCGCACGGCCGGTTATGATTTTTCATACAAAATGTCTCGACGCAAAGTCGTGCGACAGCAGTGCGGCGCACGTCCGTTGGCGGAACGGCAACAATCTGTTTCTGTCGTTGTTCGCTAGTGCTGTGAACGCATCGCGTTTCTTAGAAGTTTTCGTGCATACCTACCTAATTATGGATAATTTAAATACAGAAGATTTTATAAATGAAATAGAGTTGCAGCCCGCCGTTTGGGATTCTAAATGTGACAAGTATTCAAATCGCTTGGAGAAAAAAAGGCTTGGGATGTTTTATGTGAAAACTTTATTACCGAGAGAACTAACAATAACACTTCCTCGTCAGAGTCCATGGCACCGACTAAAGTTGGGTTTCGATGGAAATCACTATAATTCGATCGGACTGCAGCCGCGTATCTCTTCAAATGAGACGATTTACATCGTACTGCTGTCGTCCGGCAGCAGTACGGCTCATGGTCGTAATAACCGTGCGGCAGCAGTCAGGCACCAACCGTCTAAATTGAAAGCGCCCTAAATTTTTCACATAAAACATCCCAAGCAGGGAACAGGCGCGAAGCAGTAATCATTAACGCGAGTAAAACTGCGAGGGTCCACTAGTAAATTAATAAATCTATACTAAGAATAAAATTCTAACGGGTCGCTGTCTGTACATGGAAGATATATGAAAAAAATATCACTGGGGGCCTTTACCAACGCAATAGAAACCAAAACAATGATTTTTAGAATTCTTATCTGTTTGTCTGTTTGTCTGTTTGTCTGTTTGTCTGTTTGTCTGTTTGTCTGTTTGTCTGTTTGTCTGTTTGTCTGTTTATCTGTGCGTTTGTGCACGCTAATCTCAGAAACGGCTTATCCGATTTAGATGCGGTTTCCACTAATATATTGTAGTTAGCTTCACTTAACATTTAGGGTTTGTTTCATGTCAATCGGTCCATAAATAAAAAAGTTATGTCAATTTAAGGAATCACGTTGAACATTTTTTTGTGCTTATCACTAAATGCACGAAAGTATATACAGTACTTACATCAAAAAATACATTTTTTAATTTTTTGTCTGTCAGTCTGTTTCTTACAACTAATCTCTGAAACAGCTGAATCAAATTTGATGGGACTTTCACTCGCAGTTAAGGGATGTCCATTAATCACGTGAGGCCCAGAGGAGGGAGAAGGGATGGAAGAAAAATCACGAAATATCACAAAGTCTAAAAAGTTCCTAAAAATATTACATGATTAATGGACAGACCCTATAGCTAATATTATAAGGATTAACTTGGGCTACTTTTATTAAAAAATATATATTTATTTTAATAAATAAGTAAAAAAGAGAATTACGCAATAACAAAATATTGTAGAAACCAATAAAATAGTTTCCGATTTTCCGATTTAAGAAGGGAAGATACATCTATACAAATAAATAATATTGATGTGTCTGTTTGTAATTTTATATAAATGCATATGAAAGTATACACGGTACTGACAACAAAATTACCAATTTTAAAATTTTTGTTTGTCTATTTGTCACTCAGTTTGTTTCGGCTAATATCTGAAACAGCTGGACCGATTTTAACGAAACTTTCACTAGCAGAAAGCCAATGTAATAAGGAACAAAATTGAAACCAATGAAATAGTGAACAACATGTGATTCAAATAGGGAAGATATATATTATATAAATATAATAATTTAAAAAAATAATATATTTATTGGGTAATTCTTTTACTGGATATGATAGACCAAATCCGAAACTATAAGCAATAACGAAAAATAATTAAAGGAGTCACAGAGCCGATTTTGATTAAAACTAAAACTATATCATTAGTTTTTTGAAAAATAAGTTTTCCTAGCCAGAAACGAACACGTTGATTTTGCAAAACTAACATTCTGTATTATTGCATCATCTGATACTGTCTCATATTATAAGGATAAACTTTAGGGAGATAATAGTATACAGTTAACTGCAACAAAAAGAAAAGGCTAATTTTTTACAAAATTCTATCAAATTCATACATTAATTAAATCTTAATTCGTATCGTAATTCTTCAAAAACGCGATCATACCTAAAAGTGAAATTTTAAAATTATAACGGGATGTTGTAACGCTAATAGCGGGTGAGTACAATAGCTGAGTCAAGTGAAATGTAAATTTTTAATAAATTGATTAATCTTTTTAAGAATTATCTAAACCTACGGAGCGGTAACGGAGTAGGTGACGGGGACTAAAACAAACGTCACATTCTATCAACTTTGTATAGCTCACATAGAAAAAATAGACAAACATAAAAGAAGTTACTGTGAGTTATTCATTTTATATATTTTCGATTGTATTGTTCACACTCTTCCTTACTTTAGTAGGTGACTAGTATTTTGATGCAACCTATAAACAAATCGTTCGAAGTAATGCAGACTTTTTTCTAAATTTACCGGGACCCATGATTTAACCCACATATTTGATTATGTATGTGTAGAATCGACTACTTAACTTCTCATTCATGTATAGATTTAATGTTATTTTGTAAAAAAATTGATCTTTTCCTATAATTTGTCGTTTACTATTACTTTCCAAAAGTTGATTCTTACAGGTGACACTATTAGGTGGTGCAGTAAATAATACAGAATGTATTATTTTTTTTTTCAAAATTAGTGGGTTCTATTCCTGGCCAGGAGAATCATGAAATCAAAAAAACTTATGATGCAGTTTTAGATTTATCAAAATCGGACACGAGACTCCTTTAAGTATTTTTTCGTGATTCCTTATTGTTCCGGATATGGCCTATCAAGCCCTGTTAAAAAAGTCATCCGATATATAATACAAGGAGAACCTCAGCGAGAACATACTGTTTTGCAGTCGAAATTTTAAAGACTAACACAAAACACTTTTCTTCAACATTTATTGTGAAAACCGTGGAGGAATACCGTATCTGAGTTAGTGTCTGCTTATAAATACAACCAGAAAGTTCCCAAATCCAAAGTAAAAAGCTCCTTTCTTGAGCAGCACCGCAGACTATTAGAACCTTGCTTTGCAGGAGACTTGCCAAGCATTCTGTAATCCACGCGAACGAAGTCGCGGGCACAGCTAGTAAAAAATAAATATAAGCCCTGATACTTATTTACATAATTGGATGCTGATAAGCAATAATGTGTCAACCTACAAAAGAGATTAAATTAAAATCAAATTTAGAAATATTCATGTATTCTGATAATGCGTCACGTTTTTAACTTTTAAAAAAAAATTCAATTTATCAAAACTAAATAAGAACAGAAAAAAAAAATCTTAATTAAATGTTTCGCACATTGAAGTGTGTTTGTGTAATAATCTCATGTATTTGAAAAATATATTATTAAATAAATCTTTTTATTATACCCATTTGCTAATTTATTATACTTTTTTTATCAAAATATAAAAGTAAAGAATAAATACATTTTCATACAAATCGATTAAGAATATGTTTGACATGTGCAGACGCCATTTTCTCAAAATGAGGTCCCTGTGGCTTGACACAGTATTGCTTATCGGCGTTCAAATTAGACACGGTCTACACACCGCTGCGAGGGCTCGGCGAGGGCTCGGTGTCGCACTTGCAGCGCCGCAGCTCCTCCAGCACGCGCAGCTGGGACGGCAGCGGGGGCGACTCGTCGCAGGACTCCACCGCGTCTGCTGTTTTTTTTATATTTTTTTTTTAGGAACAATAAACAATTGTACAAACAAAGAATATTTAAACAAGAGTTTATAGAAACCGCATAATCTAAATATATGTATATAACTCAAAGGTGACTAATTGACTGACTGACATACTGATCAACGCGCAGCCCAAACCACTGGACGGATCGGGCTGAAATTTGACATGCAGGTAGATGTTATGACGTAGGCGTCCGCTAAGAAAGGATTTTGATTAATTCTACCCCCAAGTGGATAAAATAAGGGAAGAAAGTTTGTATGAAACTTTGTCAATTTTAAACCTATTGGGCTAAGACTTTGCATGCATAAAACTACTATGACGTAGGCATCAGACATCGCAGACGAAGTCGCGAGCATCAGCAAGTATAAAATATTTGTACAATCTACAGCATTGTCTACGGATACATTTAAACAATTTTAGAAAGGCAAAACATATACTTATATTTTATACCTAAGTTAAATTTAACTTTGCTGTCATCATTGCAATGGCAAGTGTCGTCCCTTATCGCGTCCTCGGCGCGGCGTCTCAGCTCAGAGGGCAGGAGTCCAGGGCCTAGAGTGATATACAGGCTTTAGAAGTACTAGGCGGTAACTTAAGATCTAGACAAAATTTAGTGAAAAATTTCTTTAGGCGAGAATTAAGTTATACTTATAAGTTTTGCTCTCAGACTTAAAGATTTACAAAGGCTTGTCATTGCCTTTCACCTGAATCATTTCACTGTCGGTGCCTTTATCTTTGAAAGCAACATCACTCGTAAGATTACTCAGATAACTGTTACCAGATTACTGATTGCAGAGTTGTTTTATTTCAATTACGAAGGTAAAACTTACAAATGGTCGCTGATAGGCAATACTGTGTCAAGCCACATAGACTACATTTTGAGAAAATGTCGTCTAAACATGTCAAACCTATTCTTAATACATTTGTTTGAAGAAGAATATATTCATCTTTTCTTTTCTATTTTTAAAAAAGGTATAATTAATTAAAAGCAAATTGTTGTAATAAAAAGATTTATCTACTCGTAATAGTAAGCTTTTCTACACGAGATTATTTTATATTACAAAATATGAACCACTCTTCAATATTCGAAACATTATGTTTAGGAACTTTTTTCGTACTTATTTAATTTAAATGACTTTAAAGGCTTTTAAAAATTACGTAACGCATTATCACAATACATCAATATCTCCGAATTTGACATTTTGTGGGTATAATTTGTAATTGTCGCCTCAGTCAACAAAATGCACTACACTATCTTCATTAAAAAAAATCTCGAAGCAGTCTCGGTGCTGATTTCGATTTTGCGATTTTGTGCATCACAACAGTAAATTATCATAAACTCACAGCTACTCTTGTGTTCGGACGCCGCAGTCCTGTCCGCAGCGTCGCGGTGAATGCGGCGCATGTAGTGACGGTGCTCCGGCTTCTTGATACATGCGACTTCACCGGTGGCGCGAGATATTACTGAGAACATTAGGTTCCCTGACTATATCTACACTAATATTATAAAGAAATTTTTTTTTTGCGTTGAATAGGCCCCGAAATTACTGCACCGATTCGATTTTTTTTTGCGTGTATAGCCCAATTATTAAGGAACCTTTCTTAATAATCGGGGTATTATATACGCTATTTACATCATGTTACGACTCACAGTAGCGACGCAGTAACCATAAATGTAAGCGAGACCGCAAGGGGCAGTTAGTTTACGCTAAAGTCGTAATCAAAATATTTTAATTCAAAATTAGGAAGTTACATTTTTTGAACGTCAAGCAAATGGAAACTACCACGGTTTTGGAAAATTGAAACCTTAGATCTGAGTAGAAACTGCGACAGAAACTCTGTGGGACTTCTTGTTGAATTTATTTTTTTGCAACAAACGACATTTTTTTTACAAATTATAAAATTTATTGAGATAGCCCGGAAGCGATCGCCTTATTCCCATGGAACACTCCATCATCATCTACAAAATCTTTAATATCGTAGTATCCTCTAGCACACACAAATGTTTCTTTACAATCTTTTTGAACTTTCCTTTGATCTTTTTAAATATTAATTAGAATTACAAAAAGAAATACTAAAACACTTACTCTCATCCACGACTTCTCTCGCGTCGATCGTGACTTCGACCAGCTCGCGGACATACCGCGATGTGAACCTCTTCACTTCTACATCTTCTGCGCGTCGAGAGCGAGACACTTGCACGGCTGTTTATTAAACAATATTTCAATAAACAAAAAAATAATTAAATAAAATACAAACCTGACTGCGTAACAAGACCACCTGCAGTCAGCAGTACCGTATCAATAGCAGTTCTGTCTAAAAGCCTATAAGTGAGAATCGTTAGTAAACAACTTTAAATCGTTATAGATTCTAGACGTAATTCTGATTGAAAAACGATATGAAAAAAACCTAACAATTAATTGTTATTACCTATTTATCGATACCCCACTTGACATAATTCGTCGATTTTTATATTTTTCTTTTTCACATGATGGCATTCAAAATTGGCCATTTCGATTTTTCCTAATTTTGTGTCATTTATTAAAATCTGCCTGTGCGTTTGGTTTAAATATTTTTGGTTGGGTAGATGAATATTACGGAATTTCATATAACCGTTCATCCCTTATTTTAGCCCTTTGGGGGATGAAATTTCCAAAAATCCTTTCTTAGTAGATGCTTACAATGTAAAAGACATCTACTGTAAACATTTCAAGGTTATAGCCTCAGCGGCTTAGGCTCTGCGTCGATGTCAGTCTGTCAGTGATAATATATGTACCCATAGATAGCCACTCACCGTCGTCAACGACGGCGTCCAGCAGACGGCGCGCCTCGTGCCGCGGCGGGAACCTCTCCTCCGTGGACTTCGCTACTTCATCACGACCTTTAAAGACCAACAAATTGAAATACAAAATATGCTTTTTTTAATAAGCTTTTAAAACACTTTGACTTGTCAATTTACGAATCAGTCTTTTAAATATTAACCTACCACCTGTACCGGCTTGGAATGTAGATTCTGCCGAGAAGAATCTTTTAAAATTAATTAATGTACAGTAAAAATAAAATTAATTTATATAATCTACCTATAAATAGTCGCTCTCACTCATGGTTTCACTCGCGTTTATGTACTGCCTTTTTCTACAAACAAGTGTAAATCACTCCAAACATATTTTCTCTCTCGACATCACAACCGCTGCTAGTCAACCACGTCCCATGTCCCATGATCACTGCAGCTGACAGAAACACTAACGGTCGAGGATTCGATTCCCGCTCACAGCAAATGCCTGTATTGGTCATACGGACGTTTATCGTAGTCTGGGCGTTTGTGTTGTGCGCTTCCGCACCTACATGATGATCATGAGATCCTAATGGGAGCCGTTGCGTGTAATGCGTTAATTTATTATTAATATTCATTTATAATGTAAATTTTCTTTTTAAAATAATACGTATATATACAAAAAATATAGACTATGACCATCTAGAATAATGTAACTTCTAAATAGTACCATAATATGTAAAATGCCTGTGGTTCCGACGTTAATGTTACCAGTTACTAGCAGTAAAAAAACTCACGTCTCGCGTACTGCCAGCGCGGATCGTCCCTGGCTGTCGTCTCGACTGGCTCCGCATCGATCCCACAGGATACACATTTACACTCATTGTCTAAGCGTTGTCCGCAACGCGTACACCTTTCTGAAAAATAAAATATTTATTAACAGATTTCGAAAGAGGAGGTTCTAATGTTGTGCATCGATTTCGTCGCCGATTGTTGATCACATATAGTAAACTGGAGCTGGGTGCAATAACAGGAGAACTCCTTAATAATTGACAGCCTTGGATCGGATAAAGCAATATTTTGTAAATGATGATAAGCAGTTGACATTGGGTTAATGTAACTTAGGTAAAGAACCTGCCATGCTTTACTGTGTTCGTAAGTTAAAAATGTTAAATAAATAAATAAACCTAATAAAATATTTACTAGCATCGATTAAAATTTTGTATAAAAAATTTATTTTATACTTTTTAGTTGACTTGTTTCGTTTTCGAAGTCGATTAACTTATTTTTTTTAGTTTTTTATTTACTGCAGTACTGTCGCCGAGATGGCCTAGTGGTTAGATCACGTCGATAATTATCAATGATCACGGGTTCAAATTAGGGCTAGCACCGCTGAGTTTTCAAGTGCTAAATTTGTGTTTAAATTGTTGTAATAAATGTATTGAAATGCTACCATTGGTTCCGAACATAGATTCCACTGAGAAGAGCCGGCAAGAATATAAATCTCTGATCTCGAAGGTTACTTGTTTAAAATCTAAAATATTTTCCTGAAAGATTGCGGAGATTAGGCGCTACCTTTCTGATTCCGACTCCAACAAAATCCTGGCAACATGGTTAAAAAATTGTAGGAAGATTTCCTTTACCTTCCTTAGCGACGGCGTCATCTAGAACACCGAATATAGAGCTTCTAGCAGCTTCCAGCTTAGCAGCTTGAAGCGCTGACACGCGATGCCTCGAAGCGGCTTTGTGCGCTTCAGGTAGTAGGAACTGCTGAACCAGCTCTGCCACCAGCTCGTTTTGTTCCGCTGTGGACCTGGCGCCGTAGAGGGACTTATGTGAGGATTGACGAATTTGCGTATAGATAAATAAATAGATGAAGGTAGCATACGATGGACGCATCCTTTTTGTAAGAAATATCTGGCATATGAGTAAGCGGGTCACAAATGCGTTGCCAGCTTAAAAATGAACGACAAATGTAGGTGGATAGAAAGAAAAGGAAAGGGGAAAGAGATCAGGATTGGGATTCTAGACGACTCATTAAGCCATTCTAGATTTTTTTATTTTTTAACTATTTAGTTGATTTATATCTCATACTATAAAGCTGAAAGAAGTTATAGTCAGTTCTGACGTGTAGCCATTTATTCATTGCTTATTGTACTGTATATTGCACAGTCATCAATAGAACCTGAATTTCAACAGTCGTTAATTTAATTACATCGTCACACAGTAATTATTTTATTTTTAAAATTAAAATATTTACGAAAATAAAGAGATATAATTTATTAAGGTCATCAAGATTTGGCAGGAACAATAGTCCCCCATATTTCGTAGAGACTCGCTCAGAGTGACCAGTGGATAAGGCCTCGCATGCCACGCACACGTCATACTCACATAGATCCGTGTTCCGCCACGGAGCGGTCGACGGCGTCGGCACCGGCCTGCGCCCGCTGCAGCGCGCGCTGCTCCGCGGCGAGCTCCACCGCCTCGCGAGCCGCGTCGCGCAGGTACGCGTCCACCGTCTCTTGCGTCACGCCCACCACCTGTGGCGCTGTTCTATGACTTGGTTGAATATGAGACGAGAGTTGGACGAGATTTACTATTTCAGAATAAGTTTATTTCGACCATAGCCGACAAATGTCTCATAAATTAAATTAAAACTAAAAGAAGGTAAAAACAAAAAAAATTACTTATAAAAATTATATTAAAAAGTACTTTTAAGGTTGAGAGCAAACCTGAAAGATTTACATAAGCTCTTTGTCATTGCTTTACGGTTGAACGAATTTACTGTCGGTGCCTTTATTTGTGACAGTCATAGCTTTGTAAGCTTACCTAGGTAACTGTTACCACGTTACAGAGTTGTTTTACATCAATTCTGAAAGTAAAACTTCCAACTGTAATTCTCGCCCTGGGAAAGGGAGGCTCTGTTCGATTAACTTCTCCCCATGACCCCGCATTCAGCTCATTTCGTCTTCACTATACTGAGAGTAAAATTTTCAAACAAAATTCTTGCCTAACACTAAAGTTCGCTCATTAAATAAAAAATTAGGTTCTGATTTATTTGTCCTTTTATACAAAGTTACCTGTTTGAACATCTCGTCGTGTTCCCGCCGGCGGTGCTCCTCCTTCTGCCGGCGCCCGGCTTCCGCTGCTTCGCGCATGGATTTTTCTCGAACTTAAAGTAATTCAAAAATGCACTTTTACTTTACTTGTAAATGTTTTAAGGGTAGAAGCCAAATTTATAAGTTTAGAATCCACATTCATAAATAGGCAAAGCATAGCGTAGTTGTATATTGAAACTAAATTGTCATCGAAACAGAAATATGGAAGATATAATCAGTGTTTCGTCGAAATATAATCTAGCATTCTGGTTACAGCTTATACTTTGTTTCCATAGGAGCAAACTGAAGAGAACCGCTGCGATGGCTGCCATCAGATAACGAGACGAAGCAGGATTGTTTGCGCATGCGCATTCACTGTCTTCGTCGTGTTTTGTTCCGTTAATGATATCTCAAATTGAAATTTTACACGTCATGTACGATCAGCGTTGATGCTAGTGTCATTAAAAATAGCCAAAATGTTAGGTTACATTTAAAAAGATCACTCACGTGCGATCAGTATGAAGGCGTGCTGGCGCCGCTCCTCCCTCAGCCTCCGCAGCTCCTTCTCCAGGAAGTCCAGCGCCGCGGAGACCGCTCCGCCACACAGCTCCTCCACTAAGGCGGATATTGCTTCCTCCTTGGGGTTAGCAGGTACGAGATTTATTATTTTCGGGACAATTTTACTACTTAATTAATATAAGGTACAACATGAAGAAACAATAATAATTTACAATTATATAGTAATTTTCAAAACGCCATTTGTAGATAACAAAAAGGACGAAATTTTTTATATAATTTTCCCAGAAGAATGAAATTTTAATTATATTAACCTTGAAATTATTTCATTTCATTAGAAACCTTGAATTCTAAGTAGACGTGAGTCCCGTACCTCATACTTATAATATTTTTCGTTTTTGCTTCACTCGCTGGTTCAGGTTAAAAAAAACTAACAGGCCTGTTACTATTGACCTGCGCAGACCCACCTGACAAACACACCTTACAGATAAACCTGAGCACGTGTGGCCGCCACGACACCATCACTCACCTTCTGCTCCGCTTCCGAGCGAACAGCCTCGTAGTCCCTCGCCCTCGCCTCTTCGCGGGCGATGCGGGCGCGGTCCTCTCTCTGCAAGCCGTGCGTCGTCTTCAACTCCTCCGTGAGCTCTGCTGCTCTGGTGCGTCCTTCAAACATCTAACAAGACTATTTACGATTAGATATACATTATTTGAATGCTAATAAGCAATAAAGTGGCAATCCACAAAATATTACATAGTATTCTGCTAATGCATCACGTATTTAACATTTTTCAAGTCATCTAAACTAAATAAGTATGGTATTATGTTTCTTAATTTAATGTTTCGAATATTGAAGTGTGTTCCATATTTTGCAATATTCAATAATCTCATATACTTACTTAAAAACTTATACAAATAAATCAAATTGAAGTATCTGTTTGTAATTTCAAATTAACAACTTTTCACTAAATTCATAAGAGTATATACGGTACTTATGTACATCGAAATCACAATTTTTAAAATTTTTGCCTTTCTGTCTGTCCGTTTGTTCGTCTAATCTCTGAAACAGCTGGCTCGATCTTAACGGGATTTTCATTTTCAGATAGCTAATTTTATAAGGAGTAACAGATGTTACTTTTATGAAAAAAATGTATTTAATTTTATTTAATAATGAAATAAGAATGTTACGCGAAAACAAAATTGAAACCAATGAAATAGTGAACAACACCCGATTCGAGTAGAGAAGGAAAAAATTATATAAATATAATTTTTCCTCAAATTAATGCGGGTGAGACCACGGGGCACAGCGTAGCTCACTAATATATCTATTAACAATCAACGCAAAATATCATCAAAAACTTACCAAAGTCTGCACAGCGCGTCCTCGTAACACTCTTTGCAACGTCAGCGCCGCTTGGTGAGAGGCCTCGTCTTCCTCAGGAACAGACTCCACCTCAGGAGTTGCCGGTCGAGGAGTCTCCGCAAGGCGACGGGGCTTAAGGACTCTGAGGGGACCCGCTGATGCTGAAGCCGCTCCGAGACGAGCCTCTGGGTATTTATAAGAAATTAAGAGGAAAAATAATGTTTTAAAAATAAAATTTACCGGTTTCTGGTGACATTTCGTGACGTTAACATTCTTATAATTTATGCTTTTTACTAGCAGTATACATAGCTTTGTCTGCTTAAATTTTAGGTTTACTTAACTGTTATGTTATTTTCTTTACTGTCACATTAGATGAATAGACGTATAATATTCACTGACGATCTATATTGATAGAAAGGGTATCCTTCATATTTTAAGAGAAGCAAAATCACTCTCTTCTCCATAATCTAGTAGGAACTATGGGGTTCCCATCGCAGACGCTTTGAGCAAGTGCTCAGAGTAACCAGTGAGAAAGAGGGGCCGGGCAGAAACCATTAATGAGAGTGATACCACGGGGGCAGCTAGTGTATACATATATAATTGTTTGTCCGACTGACTGTCTGATTCATCAACGCAGAGCCTTAACCATTGACGCTACAAACATGAATTTTCGGCGGGTAATATCTTTTATTTTGTAAGCATCTACTGAGAAAGTATTTGCTCTTAAATTTCACACCTAAAGGGTTTAAATAAGGGGATGAATTGTTGTATGAAAGTCCATTATTTCAAAGTAAGAAACACGAAATTTAATATGGTTACTTCTGGTTAGAAATAAATGCACATGTACATCGGCGTTTTAACCCCTAAGCGGGTGAATTGAGGGTTGTAAACCTATACCCCAATATATATGTTACCCGGGCGAAGACAGTGCAAGCCGCTAGTATAAAAAAATAAATTAATTAACGCATCACACTCAACGGCCCCAATCAGGATCACATGATCCTGTGTCGGAGGTCCGGAACCACACAACACTAATACCCAGACAACTACTAACATCCGTAGGGCATATTCTCACGATTGTAGTGAGCGGGCAGCGCGACCGTTAGCGCTTTAGTCAGTGGCGCCAACTGTGTCTGTTGAGTATTGTATAAAAACCCTTACTCTTCAGATCATTGTGCAAGTTCTTGAGGAACTGCTCGCTCCACTTGGTCTCTCGCTCGCAAAGCTGCGTGGCGTCCCGCGGCAGGTGGTGGCCGGAACAGGTCCTGGTCAGGTCCTGACCGCACTGCTGCAGCCACGCTGGCGGCGCCGACAGCTGCTCGTGGTCTTCTAGAGCTTGATCGGTGAAAATATAGTTTTGGAAATTTCCAGATAAGGAATAAAAGGGTATGTCAAATTATTTGCTATATTATGAGGCGCAAAGAACAGTCAAAATTGTTTTGCTAAAATTATATTTATAAGCAATTTCGAGATAATTTTATGTGATATTTGAGATATTTTTATGTGCAGGTGGATTTAGCTACATATATTTTAATTGGAGAAAAGACTTTCTTTTTTCCTAATAAGGAGAAGGTTTTAGAGCTTAATCCACCTAGCTGCTCCACTGCGGTTGGACATGTGTCTGAATTTCTCTGGGTACTTGCAGGTTTTACGATGTTTTCCTTCACCGTCGAGCACGTGATGAATTTATACACAAATTTAATATAAGGAAGGATTATAATTGTAAATTATTATAATCAATATTTTTATATACTTTTGTAAGTATTATTATATATAAAAAAACATAAAACAAGTTACAAAGTAAGTTAGGATCGTAAACGATCTCCGCGTGCCTCCTGCGCGCCTGGTAGCCGTGGCGCGCGCGCGGCGCGTGCAGGTCGGACGCGGGGTCGCGCGCCGCCTCGCATGCCGACCCGCCGCCGCGCGCCGCGCGCCGCTCGCGCGCCGCGCCCAGCCCGCCGCGCTGGTGGACTTCTGCTAGCTTGCGCAGCTCTACAAAAGAAACAAATCTTTACTTTGAAAATAGAAGATAAATTAGCGAATTGAATCCAAAAAGATTCTAATATTAGACAATTACTGTATGTAAACAATAATCTAATTTATTAGTGGACTGTATATTTTTATGATATGACTTTATCCAGATAGATAGTTGGGAAACCTTGCAGCCAACTCACCAGCATCTCTGTTGTTTATGGTGTAAGAGTCACTGACACTGTCTCGGGTCAACGAGAAACAAACACTTCGCATGCTTACTATGGGTTTATGATTTGTATGACGCATAAAACGACAATTCGATAGGATTCAAGTTCGGCATATTTTTCTTCAGCTTTGACAGTCCACCGAGCGGCACAGTCACCAATATCTACCCTCACTGGATTTAATTAAAATCGAAAATAACATGTAACTACCCACAACGTAATTGTCGCTAATGTTGCCAGAGTAATTAACTTGATACGAAAGTAAGCAAATTACTTAAAAAAATTAATTAAATGTGTGTTAAGTGTATTTATGTTGATTCTACTATTGGTTATAGACTATAAATAATTAAAGTATGCTTGTGGAAATTAAATAGCGGTGACCACTTCGACAATGTTTTGTTAATATGCAATACAACTTCATACCATATGAAGAATCAATGGGAAAACCACGATCAAAAAAACATTTATAAGAAAAAAGCAACTTTTATGGTTTCCAAGTCTATATTTCTCTTATTTTATGTGTATGTATTGTAATGTATGTGTAATGTTTTCCAGTGGAGTCTCCATATATATACCTCTGTCCCTCTTCCGTCGGATGCTCTCAATCTTCCGTTCCATGTCGCTCTTCTTGTCGGACCAGAGCCGCGCCAGCTTCGTGCCGGTGCGACTCGTGTTCTGCTGGCGCTGCTGAGCCTGCAGCTTGTGCAGGAGGGCGAGCCGGATGTCTTGCAGCTCGTCGATTTCCTAGAAGAATTGCTGTTAAGCTGTTACACGGATATCAGAGATTATTTTCAGTACTATAAACAATGACATTTAATGGCCTAGTGGTTAGAATACGTCGATTAAACCGATAATCGCGGGTTCAAACTGTGGTCAACACCAATGTGGAAATTCTGACACTACTTAACAATATTTGACACTGAAAATCTGTGTACTTATTTTCAAAGTTGACAAGATGAAGTAAATTTAGTCAATTGACTTGTTGCGCCAAAGATCCCCATCATACTCCGTTAGCTACCTGGTGTCTAAGCAACGACATTCAAAGTTGTCATTCTGGGTGCCAAAACCTATGAGCATTGTACATATCTGTGGCTATATAATATCATTCATTATTAACACATTCAAGCTTAAATTCTTGCAAGGAGTAATCATGCCAGTGAACGCCTGGAGCAATCATGCAAGAATATATTCCGAAATATACTTTGATTTTGGAACACCCGGTAGGGCGTGTGGTATAGACAGGGGACGGCCCTATCTTTACCCACCCCTGTAATCCGACACGTTCATACAAATTTATTTCAACTGATACCTTGTAGGCATCTTAATAATCCGATACCGCCAACCTTAATGCAAAACCTTTAGCGGATTACCGCGGGTCAAATGTGTATGCCTCTTACCGCCTCTCTAAATATCCAGTCCTTGGTTTCGATGTCAGTGATGATGGCCTCCCTGCCCTTCATCCAGCGAGGGTACCCGCCCTTCTCGACCAGCTCCGACCACTTGCGAGCGTGACGCATCCTGATTAGCAATTTTGAAATTACTTTAAATTATTATGCCCAATATGAGATGGGAAATTAAAAAAAAATTGTGAATCTATTAATTGAGGCGATTACAACGAGTCCCAGCTCGTTACTTCTGCTGTAATTTGATGAAGAGTTGTGTATTCTATCCATTTCAAATGATGCTATTATACCAGCTCGAGGCTACGTAACTATGTTCTACAATATCATTGAATTGAAGTGTTCGACTTGTTGGCCTAAAAGAAAGGTCGCTAGGGAGTTAAGATGGCACATACAGAATCTACCACACTTTTTGGGTCTGACGTTAAAAAATAAAAACATATTCTTCTCTCTCTCTATTGTTTGCATCTTACTCACTTGTTAATAATTTCCGTCGTGTGAAAATCCGCCGGCAGATCACCTGTACGATATGGATTTCCGGGTCCTAAAAATAATAGTTACAATTTATATTGTTTAAGGCGAGAAGTATACTTTCAAGATTTGCTTTCAGACTTTCATTTTCATTTATGTAAGTTATTTGTCATTGCATACACCTGACAGAATTTACTATGAGTGCCTCTATTGTCGACGGCCACGGTTTTGGTTTACATAAATTACGAGTAATAATAAGCAGTAAAACTTACACATGTAATTCGCGCCTACGACTTATATATTTTTACACTCCTATTGATATATTATAAATGAATTCATGAGGAAAACGCGGTGACATATTGCATTTGGAATTTTTCGCTGTTCCAAGTATAAATTAAATATGTGTATACAAACAATTTAAAACCTTAAAGCAACTGCTTATGAGGCATTTTATGGAAGACACTATTTTTTGATACATGCATTTAATACATATTAAACGATTATAGCAAAAATGTTAACTCAATTTCCTCGAAATTAGAATTTTTTGACCTTCATCCATACATGTCATCAAATCAAAGTTAATGAGAATGTTTTTAGTGTATTTAATAATTTTTTAATATTATTTTCCTCTTCACTGTGGTAATATTTTGTGTGAAGTGGTTATTATATACTTCTTACGGTGCGTGAGAGGGCTGAAACCATAACTCCTCTATTCCTTCCTCTACTTCATATTCTCTTTCACGCTCGTGGCAGCAGTGATCATTTAACATGAGGTAATCTTCCTGGTCGTTCGGACTCTACTCACATAATAAAAGCGTACCGTTTTGAATACGACACTCTAAAAAGATAAGAGTTCTTTCCTACGTACCCCACTCCAGCTTGTCCAATAGCATCACTTCCGGAGTGTTCTCGCACTCGCCAGCCGCCGCGTCCGGCTGCCACGGCGTCGTCTGGGCTGAGGATTCCCTGCGCACAAAACAAGGAAACAAAATCTATATAAAAATCCAAACTGCCTGACATATTCACTGACTGATCGATCAAAGCAGGTCACGGGGGACATAATCCTCCTCAAATCAACCACGCTAACCAGAAAAATCGTCTAAAACATTATGAAAATTATAAAAAAAAAAAATTCTGGCTCAAGCCGCATAAGAGGTGCGATGTCAGAAAGATCATTTTCTACGCTAAAGCGTGTGAAAACTTGTTTGAGTACCAACTTTACTGTTTATATTTTATTATTAGTGAAGCTTGAAACCTAGATTATCTAGTTTTTTAAATGGCATCCGTCAAATTTCAAACTTTACGCGAGCGAGTACTTCCTTAGGAATTGAATTTTGCCAAATCCCGTCTTAGTATGCTCGTACGTCTTAAAAAGAATTGCATGGGGGATGCAAAATTTGAAACTTCTAGAACTTGCAGTTTCTGAGATTTCGTGAGTGACCTTTCGATTTTATATACTTACGAGCTGCGCCTTGTAGTTTTACCCGGTTGCGGGAAAATTATACTTATATAATTTTTACCTAATACTTGATTTAGATGTTGGTTTTAATTCTGTTTTCGCGTAACCTTTTTTTATTAAATAAAATAAATAAAAATTTTAAAATAAAAGTAGACTAAGTTAATCCTTCTAACACTTATCTTTGAGTGAAAAATCCTGTCAAAATCGGTCAGGCCGTTTAAGAGATTAGCCGGAACAAACAGACGGACAGACAGACAGATTTAGGTCAAAAGCTGGTAATTTGAAATTACAAACAGACACTCAATTTTATTATTAGTTTGGATTTACCTGTATAAGCTCTGCGTGCCCCGGCTTCTCGGCTGCGCGGGCCCGGGGGTCAGCAGCGGCGTCGGCGGCTGAAAGTCTGGCGTGGCGCTTTTCACCGGCCATAGCTTCTTCGGACTGTTAAACAATACTTATAAAGTTATTAATGTGGAAGTCTTCATAACAAGATTTCTTGAATAAAAGCGGAACTGGCTTCAAAAGGAACATATGTTATTTTGTTTACTTATATTTAGAAAGATTTATTTGGATGCTGATAAGCAATACTGTATCAAGCCAAACGGACTTTATTTAACCGATTTTCATGTAAATTTCATGTAAAAAAAGACTAAAATGAAGTAATAACTATGTCAAGTGATGTATCGTTGAATAGGTATTTGAAATCATTTTTAGGTTTTTATATCAATTTTCAATCAGAATTAGTGTTTAGAATCTATAACGATTCTTACTTCGTTTTCTTTCAGTCTTTTAGACAGAACTGATTTTTATGCGGTACTGCTGACTGTAGATGGGCCTGTAACGCAGTCGGGTTTTCGATTTTTACAATTAATTTATATAAAATGTCTCGTTAACATATTGCATGTTTGAGATCGATCGAGATAAGCAATACTTTACACTATCTAAATGTACTTACGCAGCTGAATACTTGAATCTGTCTTTCCCAGCTAACTCGGGCGCGGGCAGGCGGCGTGCGCCGCGCACTCTCTCCAGATACGCGCCGTAGGAGCGGTCCACGTGCGGGGGCAGCCGGCAGTTGGGGTGGTACACTGTTCATACATAGAAACGCGAAAGATACATCGATTCTTAAAAACAACAAATGTACTAATATTATAAAGCTGGAGGGTTTGTTTGTTTGAACACGCTAATCTCACTACTGGTTCGAATTTAAAAATTATTATTATGCTACATAGTTTATTTATTGAGGATGGCTACAGCCATAGGGTACCACCACCCTATAGGGTACATTACATCACGCTACGACTCGTAGGAGCGAAGCAGGAACCATAAACGCGAGTAAAACCGCTAGGGACAGCCAGTCGTTCATAAACATCGAAGTTTATAACACCTTGTTTTCGACTTCACAAAGTAAATGTTTCCTTTCTGGGGCAAGGTATTCGTTTTTATAATAAAATCCCCCAGAAATATTTGCAGTTTTCCATAAATAGATTTAAATCATATGTTAAAAAGTCTCTAATAGCTAAAGCATATTACTCTATACAAGATTACGTTGACGATAAAGATGCGTGGGCTTAGTATATGCTGAATTTCGTACAGGATAAATAAGCAATTTGTAATCATAAACTGTGTTGTGATGTATTGACAATATTTTAAAAGAGTAACTATCGAGTTTCTTGCCGGTTCTTCTCGGTAGAATCTACGTTCCGAACCGGTGGTAGCTTCATTATTTGATGTAATTTTTTTTTTTGTTTTTTTTTTTATGTATTGACGATTCAAAAGTGCTCGTGAGAGCCTACTTGAATAAAGTATTTTTTGATTTTGATTTTGATTTTGATTTAACAGCGATGAAAACTATATATAATAAAACTTTCGCGATTTATATTATTCATATTTTAAATAATGGATCTCATAGCGATAACTAATGGTAGTAATACCTTTGTGCTGCCTGCTGCATTGGTCGTGGTCACGCGCTGGTGTACCGCGCACCCTCCGGCGGCGAGTGCGCGAGTTTTCTTCGCCTACCCTCACAATATTAATATTGTATTTACCGTTAATGTAACGCTGGGAGCTACACTCACACAATCGGTTCGCGCGAACATTGTTCGAGGCACTTCACTTTTCTTGTGTTATTTATGCATTGGAATCCGGTTATATGTCAATTCAACAAAAGTAAAGACAATATTAATACTGTACAGTATAGGCGAAGAAAACTCGCGCACTCGCCGCTGAAGCGCACGCGGTACACTCAGCTCGTGACCACGACAGACGCACCTTCGTCGAAAGGTCGGGCAAAAAAAGGTATTATTACGATTAGTTATCGCAATAAGACCCGTTAAAGTCGACGATACATCATTCTTGAGCAACGAGTTTTAAGCGCCATTTACATATGTATTGGTTCGCGTGTGAACCAAACGTCGTATAGTAGGTTCTTCTCGGTAGAATCTACATTCTGAGCCGGTGGTAGCTTCCTTATTAATGTATTTTTGTTGTATCGACGATTCAAAAGTGCTCGTGGGAGCCTACTTGAATAAAGTATATTTGGATTTTGATTTGATATACAAAGTATAGTAGAGAAAAGCGGAACGATTCAAATATTTGTTATGTGATGTCGAAAAAGTCTACATTGCATCCGTGCGAAGCCGCTGCGGGGCGCTAGTAACTAATAAAAGATAATATTATGATTAATTTGGATATAATGTATTCTACTCCTAATTCCTAGCTAGAATAGAATATATATTAGTCAATATCCGTATAATATCGCTGATACATAAAAATTGATACGTGGAGAAAACAATTTTTTTCCTTGTTTCAAAGCAGTGCCACGTAGTCTAGAAAAACATCGATATATCCTTCATAAACGGTGATGTTTCTATCCGACTGCGCGACCTATGCTCTTGATACTAAAACTTATCAGATATTTAACTAAAATACACACAATATTACTAATAGTTTTAGTATGGGCTACTTAAGTGGTTCATTAAGATTAAGTTGAAACGTGATGATTTTTACTGGGAGGCCCCATCCAAAGAATTAGCCTCGGGCCTCAGATGGTATAGTTATGCCTCTGCCGTTTATAATCTACAACGATTTGAAGTTGGTTAGTAACGATACTCTGTGGCGTTGTCGGGTTGTTGGTTGTTACAATTAATTACTTGTTTTTGAACGATGTTGCTTATTTATACGATGCAACAGGTTCAGTCGCGAACGTGAGCTCGTGTTTAACAATTACTTTACAAATAAATCGACGATAAATGCGCCCGTAAAATTTGGTTAGACTTTTATAAAGATTTACATAAATGTTTATCATTTTGAAGCGAGAATTACACTTATAAGATCTCAGACTCTTATAACGTTTTACATAAGTCGTTTGTCATTACTTTACACCGGAAAGAATTTAATGTCAGAAACTCAATTGTGACAGTCACAGCTTACGTTTGGTTGGCTAGGTAACTCTTACCAGGTCATAATATTATTTTATTTTAGTTTCGAGTGTAACTTTATTGACTTGAGGTAGAGCCCAGCTGTAACCCACTGACTACATAGCATGACCTAGTTAGTGAGAGAGCCGAAAGTGGCACCCCTTTCCTAATTTCTTATGTCATTTCCTATTCCCTTTCATGGTTTATTCTTTTTTAAGCTGACAACGCATTTGTGCGTCCTCTGATGCTATATTCATGAGTGCGTGATCACATAACACTTATCCTGTCTGTCCGTTTGTCAGTTTTTTTTATTATAATTCTTGCCGTAGATTCAAATGATTACTCATAATTTCTTACCAACTTGCATCCTTGGAAACTGTCGGAGTTCGGAGAACATAGTCTTGTACACCGGCTGGATCACCTGCAAATGTACATAACTTCGTTTACGTAGTCTATGTCCTTCTCCTAGATCCAATCTATATTTGAACTAACACTCATCAATATTGGTTCTGTGGTTTTGGCGTGAAAACATGAACAGAGAGGTAGACAGAGTCCTATTTGTATCATCCTTACTTATATTGTAAATGCGTAAGTAACTCTGTCTATGTGTTACGCAATCACGCCTAAACTGAACTAAACGCCGATTTTAATTAAATTTGGCACAGAGATAGTCAAGAACCCGAGAAAGGACATCAGCTACTTTTAATCCCTAAAACCGCACGTCCCGGTAAGAATGCGATGTAAACCAAATCCCACGCGGACAAATTCGCGGGCGGAATGCTTGTTACTTAATATTGTCATTACTCATTCATTACTTATCCAGTATTTTTTTTTAAGTAAAAGTCGTTATCTATACTAATGTTATAAAGCTGAAGAGTTTGTTTCTCTTAACGCGCTAATCTCAGGAACTACTGGTTCGAATTGAAAAATTCTGTTTTGTGTTAGATAGTTTATTTGTTGAGGAAGACTATGGCTATATTACATCACGCTACGACTCAAAGGAGCGAAGCAGTCGTAGTCGTCGAGTGTATAGACACCTTTTCAGTAAAGGCCGGCAACGCACCCGCAACATCCGTGGTGTTGCAGATGTCCATGGGCGATAGTGACCACTTAATATCAGGTGGTACTATCTGCTCGTTTGTCCCCTATAATATATAAAAAAAACCAGTAACCATAAACGCGAGTGAAACCGCCATGGACAGTTAGTGGTTTATAAATAACACGTAAAAGATTTTCCTCAGCGCCGGCCTCGAATGATTTGCCGGCACCGGCTTCAAAATATTGTAGAAAATATTTATTTTTTACTTTTTAGTTTACTTATTTCGGTTTCGAAGTCAGATTGTTCTTTTTTTTAATTTATTTTTAAACAATCTTTCCCCTTAAAATAATTAAAACCAAAACATTTCTACTAAAAACATTTCTAGTTTTTGCCGAAATAATCGCGAATTATAATTGGCGATAACATTTTAAATTCAATTCCGATGAAGGTTTGAAAATTGCACATGTGGCTGCCAATTGAATACCATATGAATATATTGTTAATAAATCATGTATATTTTATGTGATTCTTAAAAATATTGGATAAGTTCTTCAAAACCGGCTGCGCCATGTGATGTTCTATAATATAAATGAAATTTTAATAAAATAGAAGAAAGAAACAAACTTTGGTGAATGACTGTCAAAGATGTTTATTTCAAATCAATAATAATTATTTAAAGAAAAGGTCATGTACAGGGTGTCAGGACATGTGTTGGACATTTACCAGCGTCACCAGAATCTGTATTTAAAAGTAAAAAAACTGATTTTTTTCATTAATATTAAATTTTACACCTTTATATATTAGACCAAAAGTTACCCGTGTCAGTATGTTTGTATTCCTCATAACAGACAATGTTGATATTTTAATTCAATGCCATTTGGTTTAGTACTTCAGGCATGAAAGCGTTACCTACAGCCAGAAACGTCTTCAACCTAATAGAGGCCCTGGGCACATTAGGAAAATGGGGACCCTATGACTTTGACAAAGGACTATTTCATTAAAATAGGTATAAAGAGTATACTACATTTTTAATTTATTTAACTGTTATGCTGATTTCTTTACTATTACATTAAATGAATAGGCGTATACATATAATATTCACAGAAAATCTGTATTGATAGAAGAGTATCCATCAAATTTTAAGAAAGACAAAATCAATAATCGTTTTTCCATAATCTGATAGGAACTATGGGGCCCTCAACGACTGCGGGGCCCTGGGCAAGTGCTCAGAGCGCCAGCGGGAAAGACGGGCCTGCCTACAGTATTAACTTAGAGTAATATATATTATTGAACGTAACTAATGAACTTACAACTTGCGCAGAGGCCATCGCTGCTTTGAACGCGGTCCTCGCGTAGTCCCGCGCGCCGGACACTATGAACGCTGAATCTGTGGAATTGAGAACTCTGGTTGGAGCATATTTAGATATACTAATTATGATATACTCTCAAAGTCTTTCAAAATTGGTGACACTTATCTACCTCGATAATGAATTTGCTTTGTTTTTAGCAATCGTATTATTTAGAATGTGAAAGAAACATTTTGACAAGTAATTAATTTAAAAAATCAAAAACTGGACTGCGTGTGTAGTCAGTAGTACCGCGTCAATGTCAATCTGAAAGCCTACAAATGAGAATCATATCTAATACACTTTAAATCGTTATAGATCCTAAACGGTAAATCTAATTGAAAAATTTAAATACCTGATCAACGATACCTCACTCGGCATAGTTCGTTGACTGTTCGTTGTTCGTTCGTTTTTTATATTATGACGTTCAAAATCAGCCATTTTGTTTTTGCCAAATATTTATGTTTTCTATGACATTCCGCCGGCATGAAGGATCAAATTACGTGTAACTTATCCAAATCGGGCCATGAGTGTAAATGCAATCCAAAAAATCAAAATAAAAATTAAAATATGCTTTATTCAAGTAGGCTTTTACAAGCACTTTTGAATCGTCAATACAAAAACAAAAGAAAACTAAACACTAATTAATTAATTAATTTACCACCGGTTCGGAATGTAGCTTCTACCGAGAAGAACCGGCGAGAAACTCGATAGTTACTCTTTTAAAGGTTTTACGATGGGTACATACATTTATGAGTTACAAATATATTAAATACCCTGTGTGAATCCAGCTTATACTAAATCCATCCATACATACATAGGTTGATAAAAATACATTACCCTTCTTTGCGTCACGCAATCGGGTAAAAATGCTCGCGTCATTTTGATGTCGATAATCTTTCTAGGGTGAATGTAAATAAAATTACAACAAGTGAGGTAGAGCCTAGCTGTAGCCTTGACAGCAGCTCGTACACAGGCTGGCTCCACCGGGGCAGTACCTCACTCTCACAGAAGTTGTAACAAACAGTATTTCAATTGCACATGAACCTAGATTTTTATTTATCTCGAGCTGCGCGGTGAAGGAAAACGTGAGGAAACATGCATGTGCCGGGAGAAATAATGACATATTTATATTCGCCAACCCACAGTGAAGCAGCGTGGTGGATTAAGCTCTAAACCTTCTCCTTTATAAGAGAGGAGCCCTTTGCCCAGCAGGTCGACATTTACAGGCTGTTACTTCTTTTACATGTACCTAAATATTTACAAATTTTTTAACAGTAACACCGACGGCTAATTTTCTGCATTCTTACCATATAAATAATCGTGTACTCGCATCTTCGACACATTGTACCTCCTCGGGGCTTCGTATAACGTTTCTCCACTCATTTTGAATTAATTTTTGAATTTACCAATATTGTCTGACGGCCTGTTAGGTGTATTGACTAAACTGTTGCGTTGCTAAGCGACTGTCGTTTTGTCACCGTTATGCGCGAAGTATCGTATACTTTTAGGTTTATGTCTTTTACAGATAACACACTTTTTATCGAGGATTCGTGTTTTTACGCGAGCATTACGTTGTTTTGTCAGTTACGTTATTTGATACGTTGGCGCAGTGGTCACTGCAACTGACTGTAGCCCTAACGGTCGCGGGTTCGATCCCCGCTCACGGCAATGTCTGTATTGGCCATACGGATGTTTGTCGTGGTCTGGGTGTTTGTGTTAGTGTTGTGTATGTTTCCGGACCCCCGATACAAGATCACAAGATCTTAATGGGTCCCTTTGATTGTGATGCGTTTATTACACTTATAAGTGTTACTCCCGCGACCGATATAAAACTCTGTAACTTAGTAACAGATATGTCATAAGTAGTTACGAAAGCTGTAAATGCTGACAGTAAAGTCTTTCAGTAGTATTCAGTTTAATTCTTTGATTTATGGCTTTTAGTTGTGACAATTAGGCACGTGTTATAGCGCCAATGTCACGTGGAACTTTCAGTAGTAAAACAGTGACAACTAACTTATGTATGTAAACTGAGGGCAAAACTTATATATAAGTGATTATATAAGTGAAATTCTTGCCTTGGGCGAGAATTACAAACACACAATTGGATGCTGATAAACAATAATGTGTCAATCCACGAAAAGTGAAATTCGAAGATATTGTTGTATTCTAATAATGCGTCATGTATTTAACAATAATAAAAAAATCAAGTTTTCTAAACTAAGTAAAAAAGAAAAAAATGTCTTAATGTAATTTTTAGAATATTGAAGTGTGTTAAATATTTTGCAATAGGCAGTCATCTCATATATTTGAAATACTTATTATTAGACCAAACTTTTTACTATGCCAATCTGCTTTGAAATTATTATATTAATATATACCTGTAATTGAAATACAAAAGAAAATGTGGATATATGTATACTTCTTCACACAGATTTATTAAGAATAGGTTTGACATGTTTAGACGCCATTTTTTCAAAAAGGAGTCCGTGTGGCTTGACACAGTATTGCTTATCAGCGTCCAATTGTTAGTTAGTAAAAGTTGCAATATTAACTTAGAATTTATTTTTAGTGCCTTTCGTAAGGTCACCGTGGTAACCGTTACTAGGTTACATAGTTATTTATAATAATTCTGAGAATAAAATGTAAAAGTCTAGGTAAGGGCAGGAATATAGGAGATATAAACATATATTTGACAGACACGTTGGCGCAGTGGTCACTGCAATTAACTGAAGCGCTAACGGTCGCGGGTTCGATCCTGCACGCGGCCAACGTCTGTATTGGCCATACGGATGTTTGTCGTGGTCTGGGTGTTTGTGTTAGTGTTGCGAGTGTTTCCGGACCCCCGACACAAGGGCATGAGATCTTAATGGGGGCCGTTTAGTGTGATGTGTTTTATTATTTATTTATAAACAATTCTGCAACTTGATAACAGATCCGACATAAGTAGGTACGAAAACTGTATGTCGAAAATATGGTTCTGATAATTAATCCTTTCAGATGGAAAGCGATGACAACTTATGTAAATCTTTATGAAAATCTGAGAGCAAAACTCATAAGTGTAATTTTCGCCTAACTCTTAACTTAATTACGTAAGATATCGCATCAAAACCCGCTCTAGAGCGATTATGTCTTAGTTATTTACTATTTTTATCTAAAGAGCTCCACTCGGGCGCAAGGTCGCGAGGACACAAAATTATTCTATTATAATCATCAGCTCGACCCGAATTTTGTATATTTAAATTAAATAGTTTAAAATAAAAACTAGTCGTTATAATTTATGAGCTTTTCTTTAATTTGCCCCATTTGTGTGAATAGGATTCTGTCTGTTAAAAATTGACAATCTATTTTTACTCGACTGCGGCGAAAATATAAAGAAAGGTTATGTGTTTTTCCTGTATATATGTATCACAGTATCTATGTCCTCTCCTAACTACTCAATGACTGAACGGATTTTAATACGTCATTCGATTCGTCTTGATTGCACCTTAAGTGTGTAGATCGTTTGAGCCAGGAACCCGTGTGGGCGTCTCTAGAGTATCCTTCCAAAGTTTCCCCACAATCCCATCATCATTTGGGAACGCATAGAGGACAAACATACAAATATTGATTTTAGTAACGCTTTCAAAGTTTAAGGCGCTACTATTACCGTTCTATTTACATCTATACATATATAATTAGTTATTTATGACTTGTCCTAACTGAATCATCAAGCAGAGCAGAGCCTAAACCGCTGTGGTTGCAAACTTGAAAATTTGTCGGTAGGTTTTATTTTGTAAGCATCCACAAATAAAGATTTTTTGGCTATTTAACTCTCAAGCAAATGGTTGTACGGATGTCCTTCCTTTTTAAATTAAGAAACACGTGATTCAACATGGTTGTTTCTGGTTAAAAATAAATGCACATGTTCATTCGCATTTTTCAAAATTTTCCCTCTAAGAACCTAGGGGTTTTAAATCTATGTAGCACGGGCGAAACCGGCGAGGGCCACTAGTTATGTAATTGGACGCTGACAGCAGTACTGTGTCAAGCTACACGGACTTCGTTTGCCGAAAATGGCGTCAAAACTATTCTGAATGAATTAGTTTGAAGAAGTATATGTATATCCATCTTTTTTTTGTATTTTGATAAAAGTTATAATAATGTAAAGGTGATTAATAAAATTAAGAGTTTATCTAATAAAAAGTTTTTCAAATATTTGAGATTATTGTATAAATTGCTGAATATGGAACGCGCTTGAAACTTAAAAGTTAATGGTAACATTTCATGAAAATGGTTAGAGCCATTTTCAAGAATCATAGTATAAAGACATATATACAAAAATTGTTCGTAATCTAATATACTTAATATTAGATACATAGAATCGAAATAATATTATTATTATTCCCATTTTGTTTGTTAACGACCGCATTATTTAAAGTCGCCTACAACCTGTTTACGAGCAAGCGCCTACACCTCGAGCGCGGAGCATATCGCACTACACGGCGGCCTACCCGCGCTAGACGCTGGACGCCGGCAGATGCGCACGCGCAGCCGCGACATGACGCCTGCGCAAGCTCACGTGAGAGCGAACTGGGTTCGACTCTCTTTTCTTCTCCTGCTCGTCTGCTGCGGTGAGCACTTTTATTTTAAATATCATTAGGTGAAATTTACACTTACAAGCTTTGCTCTCAGACTTTCATATGATTTACAGGAGTTGTTTGTCATTGTTTAACATCTGTAAGGATTTACTGTCGAAGCTTTTGTAAGGTCACCTAGGTAACTGTTGCCAGGTTACAGAGTTGTTTTTTATCACTTACGAGAGTAACACTTACAAATGTAATTCTCGCCTTAGAACTGTTTTTCCCGCGACTTCGTCTTTTGACCAATATTTTTTTGATAAATGATCTCTTCTCCTGTCATGTTTTATTTTTACAAAAAGTATCCTATATATTTCTACAAGGTCCAATCTATGTATAAATGAAAATTCGTTTAAAATTGGTTCAGCGGTTTAGGTTTGGAGTTCCGCTGGTAATAATTCGCATAAAAAATAGTGAGCCGTCATGGGAAGGTGTCCCATGTGCAGATGTAAAACATCGCCATTACTTTGTACGGGTAATGTGCATTAAATTATAATTTGGGACCGGAAATAAAAATGATGATAATAAGTTTTTTTTTTAAATAAAAAGACAGTCTTTTATTTAATCATCGTTTATATTAATTAAATACAAAATTTCAAAATTTGCTTTTGAAGAAGAATGCCATTCACAGTAATTGCTTAGAAACTATATAGCGAAACATTCGCGACGCGTCGCTATGCAACAATCGGTCTGACCCGGTCTGATGTTTCACCTCATAAGGTGATAATTTTAGGCTTCCTGACATCTGAGATGTACTATAATTACATAATACTATTTTAAATAAATTATCATATTCTGGGCGTGGAGATAAATCAAGAAAATCCAAGTTAAAAAAAATCGGCTCAGCCCTTACTGAGTTATAAACAGAGCCGGATTTACCCTACCTGCCGCCCTGAGGCACTGTCAAAAATGCCGCGCCTTTATCTAAATCATATCTTATGTAAATTTATGAGTGAAAATGCACTCTTTAAAATAAAGTAAACGTTAAGTGGAATAGAATAAATTTTAATTGTAAATTTAAAAAGAAAATCTCTGACATCCCAAATTTTGCTGCCCTAGAATTTTTGCCGCCCTGACCTCCAGCCCCAGGTGTCTCTATAGCAAATCCGGCGCTGGTCATAAACGGTGTAACTCACCCGACTTTGCTTTATATATGTGTGCTTTATATAAAAATATATTTATTTTCCTGCAAAATATCGAATTCTAATATCCGCAATAAATATAAAAATAGATTAAGAGTTCAAATTATTTGTTTCAACGTCAAGCAAATTAATTTACGGCTTGGGAAAAGTCACGGAAAAATCGTGAATTCATTTTGTAGTCTTGTATTGTCTTGTATTGTCAGTCTTGTTCTTTATATTGTGTCTGCAAAATTCTAAGAAAATACTAAACTGATTAACATTCGTGCTCATTATGTTCGTTAAGGCGATAATATATGGCATAATTTATTTATGGCTAATGTAAACTACTGCAGTTTATTAAACTAGATCTGCGAACAGCCTTGCGTGAATTTTGGACGCGGAGATGATTTTATTAAGAAGTTCTAAGTATTTATCTACATTTAGGTAATTAATAATAATAAATAAACGCATCACACTCAATGGCCCCCATTGGAACTCGTGATTCTGCGTCGGGGGTCACTCACAACACAAACACACACCACGACAAACATCCATACGGCCAGTACAGACTTTTGTCGTGAGCGGGGATCAAACCCGCGGCCGTTAGCGCTTCATTCAGTGAAAACTGCGCCAACCTGTCTCTTAAAATTATTAAATGGATTATGTCATATATATTTTGGACCTTGGAAGTAGCAGGATGACGTTGTATTAAAAGCGAATTTATTTATTTATACTTTATTGTACACCACAAAATATAATACATACAAGTCTTTAAAAATTGGTTTTAAATTGGGTAGTGATGCAGACGTTAAGGTACTATAAATAGAATTTTATATAAATAATTACAAACGAATACTTATACAATAAATACACAAAATAATATTCAATACATATTTATAACATAGACAAATAAATGCTTAATTAACAATTTTTAAATAAATATTAATCAAATTCATTTCCAGTTTCAAGATATATAAAAGAATTTTTGAAGCTTAAAAGTGTTTTGATTCTATTATTCTTACACAAGCCGACACGGCACTGGACGATCCGCGGAGTTGTGTCCATTGCATGTTTATTGACATTTGTGAATTTGGTCATCGATCTTGAACTCGCTCTGGCCTTGGCGATGAGACGAAGAGAACTTAGAACAGAATCGTTTCCTTGTATGACGGAAACGCGAAGACGTTTCAAATTTCAATCTATACAAAAAACTAAAATGAAAGTGTATGATTGTAATCTATACTAATATTATAAAGCTAAAGAGTTTGTTTGTATAAACGCGTTAATCTCAGTAACTACTGGTTCAAATTGACAAATTCTTTTTGTGTTAGATAGTTTCATTTTTAACGACGTTTATAGGCTATATACTACGACTCATAGGAGCGAAGCAGTAAGCATAGACGCGAACAAAACCGCGGGGGACAGCTAGTAATCTACACACCTATACGTATATATAAAAATGAAATACGTTTCGTTTGTCTCGCTAAAGCTCGAGGAAGGCTGGACCGATTCGGCCAGTATAACCTAGAAATATTTGGACGCTGATAAGCAATACTGTGTCAAGCCACACGAACTTCATTTTGAGGAAATGGCGTCTAAACATGTCAATCCTATTCTTAATAGTTTTGTTTGAATAAGTATTTATCCACGTTTTCTTTTCTTTTTTGATCAAAGTAGAATAAGTTCAAAGCTGGTTGATTTATTTAATATATAATATAGTAAAAAGTTTTCCAATAATATAAGATGATTGTATAAATAACAAAATATGAAACGACTTTGAATTCGTCCGTTTTGTTCGAATACATAACATTTCTAAAGTATTTAAAAAATTAAAAATTGTGTTGCATTTAATGTATATAAAAATTTTGTATTAAGTTTTGACCAAATTCTTCACAAATATATGAAGGTGATACGAAGTTCACCGGGTCATCTGGTAAATAATAAAATATGTATTTCAATAAATTTGGTTTTCTACCAGGAACGCGAGCCGAACCGGTAAAAGCAGAATCGTCGTTGACGACAGACTCGTCCGAGGTTCACGACTCGACTCCCGGTGCCCGCGTGGCGCGCTCCGCCTCCCATCGCTTCCTGCGGCTGATATCAGGTGAGGGTCTTGTGTAGTGTTGCTCTCGCTATAATACTATGTAAGTAATGTACCTTCATCGAAGGACCTTCGTGACGTGGGGTGTTTGTCTCCGCGAGGAAGGGTGCGTGCAGAAATGCGTCGCGACAGCAGTCCTACCGGCCTTCGTGGTCAAGATGAGGGTGAAGCGACGAGCTACCTTTTATTTTACACCGGGTATTGACCGGTCGCGGTTGCTTTGGAGTATTCTCCATGCCTGAATAAGATCGGACGCGAGGCGACGGCAGTTTGCCACAATTAGGGGGCGGACACAAGATAGTGCCCAGCACACGATAGAGTTCTAGTCCGGCCGGGCCTGCCGAAAGGCAGGTCTAGGTTCAGGAGATCGGGTGACATGATCTCTTCCTGTGAGCAGTCGCGTTGGCAATGTTTCGCATAGAATCGGCGAGGGAGGTCGTCGTCTCTGTTCTCTTGTAGTTCTGTGAGACCTTCATGGTCCAGTAGGAAATGGCCAGGGCGCGATTGAGGAAGAAAGAGAGCGGTTGTATTAGATATTTCATGCTGATTTTCAGTAAGAATGGGGTATTGACCTAGTCAAGCCAGCCTTTGTACGAACTGTAGTCAGGAGGCTACAGCTTGACTCTAACACAGTGTTGAGAAGAACAAAATAAAAAAAAAAAAAACCTAATTAATCGAACTATTTTCGAGTTTGCGATTGCGATTGACGCATGGCAAATGATTTAGTACGCTATAATGCAGGATATTGTCGACTTTGTTTATAATAACGCAAGTAATTACATTTTACTTTCAGACTACAGCGATGAAGACGACCGCCTGCTACAGTCGTACATACGTCCAGGTAAGATTTTACGTTTAATTAAACTCTTGTCAACAGGCTTCAATACAGGAGGAGCTTCTCAATGTGTAGTGTATTTTTTATGTTTATTATATCAGAACTTCATTATTTCTAAAACAATGTCTCTGAAATTTCCGGAATTAATTGGAATAAGTATAAGGTGAACGTTACAATAATAAGACACATAAATATTTGCAAACTTACGATTTGTGGATAAATCCAATTGCAAAGCAGTGTACATGCTCTCGTGTTTTGCTCCGGGATTTTATATCGGCGAAGAGTATTCAAGCAGATATTACAATTGGCGCACAAAGTTCGTTTGTGCCTGTTATCCATTTTCAAGCAGATAATATTCAAATCTTCAAGCAATATCAGGGTCCGTTAGAAAAATCACGATGTGTCGTTTATAGCAGGTATCTGTCCGAGAGCAAGCAAAAGTCAAAAAGTAAAGCAAAGAATCAAGTCCGTGGGCAAAGCGAAGGTTAAAACTGAAGGAAACTAGGGAAAAAGACTTATAAGCAAATAGCGTAGTACTAGATCACTAGACTACTGACATATATTGTAATGTCGAATTCAACATACCGTCACATAGTGTTGTCATTATTATTGTTATAATTCCCGTATAGTTGCGTTCTTACAGGTTGTAAAGAGTATGTAAGTAATAAATACAAGAAACAGGGAGATTATTATTTATTTCATTGTTATTAATCATTATTACGATCAATCACAGGATGTGTTATAATTTTTGTCACTTCTAATATGACACGCAAGGTTATGCAAATTGCATCTTTTTGTTTTTTTTTTTTCTTAAATTGCAACACTATACATCGCCAATTATTCGAAACGAAACCGGAAGTAATTAATATTTTAAGTATTTAAGACAATTTTTTGTGGCTTTAATGGACTAAACCGAAATCATTAAAAAAATGAACAAATTGAATAATTGAGTTTAGTATAAGTCACATTCTTAGACGCGTTCAAAAACATTTAGGCAAATTTCTGCCATGATCCTTTACAAAGTTATATAATATTTAAATATTATTTATTAATATGTATAAGTATGCAATGAAATGTATGCACAGAGCGTCGGCGCGTGCGCGTGGAGGCGATGCCGGTGCTGCCGGTGCTGCTGGTGGACGCAGAGGTGCCGGAGCGCGGTACGTGCCTAGATCGCGTTATTTCAAACGGATTTCAACGAATTTCAAAAAAGGAGGATGTTCTGAGTTCGTCGGGCACTTTTTTACGTTTCCCGAGAACTTGAAAACGACTTGACCGATTTGGTTGAATCTTTTTTGTTCGAAAAATGTTTTATGAAATCTGTAAGCAGTCTTATGTCCTTCTCCAAGATCCATTCTACATCTTTAAGAAAGTTCAGAAAAATTGGTTTAGGTTTGGTGAAGGGATCCGTTAGTTGTTTGTGTAACTAAGTTTACTATTAAAGTAAATTTATTATTATGCGTAAATACATCAAGACTTAAAACCAATTTAACCGTAACAGAGATCACTTACAAGCTGAACAGACGGCAGTTGATCGACGATTATGAAGACGACAATGTGGACTCATGGCGACCTCGCGCCGGGAGACGAAGGACAGGCTGGCCTGCGTATATTTATGATGACCAATCCTCGGATGAGGAGTACTCTGAATTTCAATATGAAAAACGTCTAGTGTCACGCCGACCCGTTTATAGTGACCTAAGACGACCCTATGGTATGGTTACGTTTTGGACAGTGATTAATTTAACATCATTCATAATGCTCGGCCATTAAAATGAAGTCAAATCGGTCGAGGTGATTCATTATCGTTCAAAGTGCATTATTTACCATAATGCCCGAGCATTATGAATAATGCCTTTTGGTAGCTGTAGTTAGGTTGGAAAAAATAATTTGTCAAACTCGAATAGAAGAAATTAAAATCATAAGCAAACAAGAATCGAATCTGTTAAATTTATCATTATATGTGTAACATATATTCTAAAAAGGGAAGAGAAGAAGAGAAGGTTCTCAGTTCATTATTCAGACATTTATAAAATATTCCATCTATTGATTCGAGATCTATAAAAATTCTTTTATTTTTCTTCACGAATCATAGCTCGAGGACAATGGTTTGAAATGTATTCGTTTTCTTGACGTTCAAAAAGATAATTTAAATTCCTATTTTGAATAAAAATATCTTGATTTGATTTTGGGTTCACGTATTATTATTTCTATCATGACGATGACTTCTTATACTAAATGTAAAGTAAACAAGGAAAATCTTCGTGAAGGCGGCAGGCGGAAGGTGGCGCGACCTGTCTATACTCAGGACGATCGAGAAGAGGAGTACCATCGGCACTCAGCGACACAGCGGCCAGTCGTTAAGGAAGCGAGTGGGCCGAGATACATTCCTTCTGCTGAATCCTCCGAAGTGAAAATTACTGTAGCTAGTTGTAAGTAGCTTCAGAGCTCAAAAGTAAATATTTATACATAGTTCACGTCTTTATTTTCCAAATTTAAAGCGAGAATTACATTTGTAAGTTTTATTCTCGTAACTGACATAAAACAACTCTGTAACATTTACCTAGGTAACCTTAGAAAAGCTGTTGCTCTCGATAATAAAGGCTTCCACAGTAAATTAATTAAGGCATTGCTTAACAAAACAACTTATTTAAATCTTTAGGAATATTTGAGAGCATAGATAATAAGTGTAACTTTCAACACAATAACTAACAACGCCATGAGCGCTAGGCAATTCTCCAAGTCACGTGTACGTAGTTTTTAACTTGGGTTATATATCCATGTATTTGTCTTTACTATGAACTTAGGATAACATCATCATTAAACAACTCATCTAGTAACACTATGTAAACATGAGATAAGGCGAAAATAACACATGTAAGTTTTGGTCATAGACTTTTATATCAGTTACAAGCGTTAAATTTACAAATGTAAATAGCGTCTAAGGCTTAGTAACATTTAGTAGAACAATTCAAAATTAAACATATATCAATTTGTTCTGTTAACAGTACCGCTTTCACAACTCTTGGCGCAGTACGTCGTTGAGACCTCAACAGCGGGCGACATCTTGCCCGCCATCCTTCAGTCTCGATTCGATTCCAGCGAGCGACGAATTTTACACGATAACGAAGATGACGGAGAGTTGGAAGAGTTAAGGAATGCTACTGCAGCGCGAGAGCAGACGAAACGGCCTCCAGAATCGCCCAAGAGGACTCCCAGACGTCCTCGCTTCACCAAGCCCTTGAAACTGCGCGCCGTGCTCACCGTGCCGCGCGCCGGCTACTTAGAGCCCTACACGGCGTGGTGCGTATCGTTACTATTGAAGAGTGTCACTTTTGATCCGATCTGCTTATTATTCTAGTCCAGATTCTGTAAGTCTACTCACTAAGAGTTATCAGATAATAGATAGATATATAATAGATATCAGATAATAGATAATACAACTGGGACCCGTATCGAACCAGCAACATTCATCACCACTAGAGCTGTTGTCATGTAGTTGCGTACTTTAAGCGCATTATCCAAATGAACCCAAATGATCAACTAAATATTTCTACTTCAGGTGGGATCCAAACACGGGTGATTCGAGGATTCACTTCCAAGAGGGCTCGACGGTTACATTTAGAAAGAATTTACTAAATGGACTCGTGCAGAGAGTTGAGGTAGGAGAGTGAGTTTAATATAGGTCAGTGGTTCCTGATTACTAGCACGAGCACGCAATAATCTCTTGGCGATGATGATTAAAGTAAAGAAAAATAAGCAAGAACCAGAGATTGTCACAATGTATGCATAACATTTTTAATCGTGTCTAGTGCATTTGTATAAGTAGTCTTCGCGCTTTATTAAGCCGAAATTGCTTATATTAAACTCATAATGAGAAATGTATTTTCATGTAAATTTCTGCATTCTTGCGAGAAGATGCACTCGAGTTTGAGGTTTTTCTTGAAGTTTACATAGGAGATACTCATTAGAAACCACCAAAATAAATTGATATTAAAGGTAGACTTCAAATACAAAGCAATCGTTATTATCCAGATGCAAGTGGACCGCACCGGCAAGCGCGTAGTGCGTTGCGGAGTGGCCACGACCGCCGCGTCGGCCGCCGACCGCGCGAACCCGGCGCTGCCCGACATCAACCTGTTCTCCTTCTCTGGTAAAATCATTACACACTTTTGTAAACCATTCAGATACTACTAAATAATAATAAACTTGAAGTGTATTTGTAATTTCAAATTTGCGCTTATCTAAAAGGCTACGAATCCACGGGAGACGAGCCCCTCGAGCGCTGGGAGCACACAACGACCGGTCGCGGCGACGCGCGCGGCGAGAACGTCACCGCGCGCCACGAGCTGCTGCTGGCGCGTGATGCCGACGACTCCGCGAGGCCTGTCCGGTAAGTGTATTGTACGACCGAGCTGAGTTACTACACTAAATACTACTCATCATCTACCTAGCATTTTTCTCGGTTATACTCAAGCCCTTCTTTCCCACTGGGTACTCTGGGCAAGTGCCCAGGGCCCCGCGATCTATAGACCCCCCCTAGTTCCTGACAGATATTGGAGAAGTGGTTGATTATTTTGTCCCTCTTCAAAATTACAATGGTACCTCTTATCTTAAATCTAGAACTTTGCCTTTTTATTCTTTATATCTATTTTAACTTAATATTAATGTATCAATAGGGCTCCATCATGTCATAGGGGCTCCGTTATCGTATCCAGGGCCCACAAAAAGTTACAGACGGCTCTTATTATACTAGGGTCATCTCATTACTCTAGTCTAGTTATTGGCAAGTTACTGATTTTTTAAACGGAGCGATTGCCATCGGACCTCTGCAACCCCTAAGAGCAAGCCAGTGACCATTTAGGCTAGAATAATCTCCCTATTAAGAGTAACAGCTTTACGTGCTCTCCGGGGCACGGTGGGGAGACCCACAAGGAATTAATAATTATATAAGGAATTGAAAATTAATTCAACAAAGAAAACAAAAGTCCCGCTGAGTTTCTTTCGCGGTTTTTTTCTCAGGCCCGAGTTTTAACTTTTTCGAAATGATTTTGAAGTAGTTTTCCATCAACTTAACAGATACCGAGTGTCGGTGAACTGTTCCATCCTCGGGCCGGACTGTGATGGCTACGAGCACTACTACTCCGACGCGCGCACACACAGCAGAGATCCCAAGTTTTTCGAGCCTAATATTAGTGAGTATCTTAACAAGTCTTATAATATGTACGTGTTTAATCTTACAAACTTAAGAGTAGCTACTGCTAAATTGTTCTGAGGACCGTGTAAACTATCTAGGATTTTGTTTGTATGTGTGTGTGGGAGGATGGGGTTTTTGTGAATTGACCTTGGTGAAATCTTTATTTGTAGTGTTATACTTTAGAAAACACCATAAAGCTTAAAATAATATGTTCTCCTAGAAATAAAAAAAGAAAAACTTATGTTTTCAAATTGTAAAATTTGACGAAAATTGTGCTATATGACTTGCAATAACTGTTGAATTAGCTAAGAAATTAGGATTATATCATGCTTTATTTTAGCACCTGTCAGGGACGAACTCAGTCTGGGTTAATCCCTGACATCGTTTGAGGGTTGAAGGAGAAGGTTTGGAGTTTAATTCACCACTCCGCTTCACTGCGGGGCGGATATACATGTGGTAAAATTTCTTACGGCACAAGCAGGTTACTTTACGACGTTTTCCTTCACCCCCGAGATGAATTTAAACACAAATTTACCACTTGAAAACTTAGCGATGCTAGCCGGGCATTGAACTCGCAATCATGTTTATGATCAATTCTATCCACTAGGCCATATCGACTCGTAATATAGTACGATTAATGCGGATACATTGTGGTAGTCGTGGGACCACCTTAAATCACAGAATCTTTAAATCAACACGTGGTTTCAGAGTCATTCTTCGGTTACAGATGGAGTGTGCGATGAAGTGGAGCAGCTCAATATTAATTTACCAGAAGATTTGGCAAGACTGGAGCCTTTGCGAGAATTCACAACAGCGGCGCGCGACACGCGATATACTGACTTCTTCGAACTGTTAGAACCCATTTGATCTATATTATTATAATGGAACATATAAATCTATTGACTTTTTTTTAAGAATTTACCGAAGTAAATTCTTATTGTTATTTAAAAAAATACACACACTTATTTACAGATGTCTATTTCAGTGACCGACCGAGTTTGGCCGAACAAATATATTTTATTTTCTTATAAACACCTGATAAATGATTTTGTATAGTGATTAGTTTGGGTAATTACTTTGAATCGGCAAAACAAACAAAAAATATTTCAATTAATAAAAACTACTACTTTGAGAACAAAATGTTAATTGCACTTCTTTCAATGAATACACTGACATTCAACTTTTATTGTGTTATATTGATACGCAGTCAGACCACTCCTGTGTAACATTTTCCTGAAATATCCCACGAGGTACCAGAAAGAGAACGACCGTCAATACGACGACGACATCGAGGAGGCGATCCGGAAGAATATTCTGAGGCACAAACTGAGATTCGTATTGTCCGGCAACCGGGCCGGCGCGTCCTACCGGATGGGCATCAACTTCCTGTCGGACCGGCTGGACGCGGAGGTGGAGCGCATGGCGGGGGGGCCGCCCGGCGCCGCGCCCGGCGACGCGCCCGCGCCTGACCTGGACCCGTCGCTGCCGGCGCGCCTGGCCGCGCTGCCCGACCGCTTCGACTGGCGCGCTCAGGGCGCCGTCTCTGAAGTGCAGCGTGAGTTGATTCTGTTACAATGATAGTTAATTCATTTGAATAATCCTGACTGCGTAACAAAACCATCTGTCAGTAATACCGTATCAATAGCAGTTCTATCAAAAATCCTACAAGTGAGAATCGTTACTAACCAACCTAAAACACTCGTTATATAAACAGTAATTGTAAATGGAAAACGCTATGAAAAACCTAAAAATGATTGTTAAATACATATTCAACGATAATCCCACTTGACATAATTCGTCGATTTTAATTTTTTTTCACGTTATGGCATTCAAAATTGGTCATTTTGATTTTTTCAATTTTATAATGTATAACTATAAACACGAGTATGTTATGTTTATACTATTTGACGCCAGAAACTGTATCCTTAACTAACTTTTTGTTGGCTCAAAAATACTCTTTAGTTAGCTGGTTGCTAAGTGACGTCGTCCAAACTCTCTCTCGTACTTCTCTCGTAGGTAAACTGGGTGCCAAAGTCCAAGAGCTTAAAACATATATATATATATATATATATATATATATATATATATATATATATATATATGTGAGTTTGTGTATAATACTGTTCGATTACACGAAACACGAACGAATACGACTTTGGTTACACGAAATTTCCCGAAAAAATTACAACAAATAAAATATGTAATATAATTGGATAATGCGGAATAAGTCAACATGGTCTGTAGAAAGTCGTCATTCTGTACATTACTTGGGTTTATTACGTTGGGTTTTTATTAATCTGATAATTTAGGTTAAAAGCAGCTTGTTCGAACTTCGAAGCCTCCGACGATTTATTTATTAAAATGAAATATCATTTACGAGCAGACACTAATCTACTGGTCGTGGTTTTACATCTCATAAATAACAGATTACAATTTCAGTTTGATCTCCAATCGAGTGATCTTGGATTAGATTGATTTTCGGTGGATTCCGGATCTTGATTTAGTGGAAGTTCGACCCAGGTCAAATCTACATAGATGAAGATAACTTCGTCAAGGCTGAATAGCGCACTAAAATTTAATTTTGCCAAACGGGCGACTAAGTTTGGAACAAACTGTATCATAGAATTTAAAACTGAAAAAAAGTGACGAAAATTGTACTGTAGATATACAGGTGTCAACGGGGCATGAGCTCTGTGTTTGATTTTTCTTGTGATATAATTATATTTAAAATATCGATTGTAGTAACGCTGGTAGAATTTCCAACACATGCCCAGTTGATACTCTGTATAACTTGATATAACAGTTGAATTGTCTAAGAAATTTTGATTATATCATTATTTGAGACACGTCAGAGTTAAACCTAGACTTATTCTAGAACTCAGACCTTCTCGTTGGTTCCGCTACTAAATCAATTATCAATTTCACTCGTCCTCATGTCTCTCACCGCAGACCAGGGCGACTGCAGTTCGTGCTGGGCGTTCGCGGTGGCGGGCGCGGTGGAGGGCGCGCTGTTCCGGCGCATCGGCCGCCTCGTGCCGCTGTCCGTGCAGAACCTCATCGACTGCGCGGGCCCGTGAGTGACCCGCGATATCGACGTAGTTACAACGTATCTTCCACTAGTCCCCGTAAAATTTCATAAAAATCTGTTAAGTTGTTTTTAATAATTATAATAGGTAATACCATCATATGATCAGATGGCATGTTTTAAAGATATAGTTACAAAGAAGAGTAAAAACGTCTGGAAGGGAACGCACTCGACCCCTTGTAACATTTTAACGGCATACGGATCGATGGGAACTTTTGACATTTTGTTCAGAATCACTAAAGTAACGTTCATGCTAGAAAATAAGGTAAAATAAGGTAATTGTCCACAATGAGTCTTTATTTTTCACACGAGTAGGCGTTTTAAAATTATGTAAAATTTAAAAGGTTATCTAGTTCGGTTTTCTTATTAGGTTCGGTGGAAAAGGGTGTCACGGCACGAGGCCATCCGCCGCTTTTGACTACGTTAAAGCTCAAGGACTGCCCGCCCTCAAGGACTACACGCCTTATAATGAAGAGGTTAGGTTACATATTGTTTCATATCGTTCTTCGTTTTTTTAATATGGCCGAGAAGGATGTGCCGCGCTTTCTTCTGTATCTAACACTATTTGGATATAAAAGTAGATTAGTATAATCAGCCTTGTATGTTCATCGTTTCATATTCTATCGTTTAATTTGCTGTCTCTGTGGGTAATATCTCATGTGATGTTTTGTTTACCGTCAGGTGAACCTGTGCAAGGAGAACATGGCGCCGGCCGTCACCCGCATCAGTGCGTACGTTAACATCACGCAGACAGTTCCTATGATGCAGGTCGATATCGATTCCAATCAAACTAAAATAATAATTGTTACAATTCGAATATATAGATCGATTATTCTAATGGTGTTATATAATTTCACAGTTGGCCATAAAGGAGAACGGACCGGTTGTGGTCCAGATGCATACGAAGAATATCCAGAATTACAAAAATGGAGTACTTTATACTGAACGTTGGTCAGTACTACGTGCATTCCATTTAGTGGGCGAGAGTGGGTGTAGGAGAGGGTGTGTTGTAACATTTCATCAAACATGAGCGCCGACGCGATCATTTTCACGAGAACATATGGGGTTATCATCCGTTTACGAATTTATACAGTCATATTCGGATATCGGAATGTTAACATTATTTGTGACTTTTACAATAATATTTTCATACAACATCTATTTCTTTCTGTTATAATGTGTTCACCATTCGCCCTAAAAGTGTACAGAATGTCAGTTTTCAGTATAGTTCATCTTTTTAAATATGCCGCGTATTATCAGCCCTTTCATAGTGCAGGCCGATTACAAATGCGGTTGAATGATAAGTGGTCACAGTTGCACATGGAGATTTGGCAGCACCAGTGGAGCCATAAATGCGTTAGCAGATTAAAATGTGATGTAAGGGAATAGGAAGTAATGAAAGGAAGAGGGGAGGCGGTTAAGTTTCTGGCTCTCACTCACCGTACGAAACGCAGTCCTTGCGTCACTCTCTACACTTGTATACGTAATAGAGGGTGCAGTTTCTCCTGGGAAATATATGACGTTGCACGACTGATTATTTCCTCAACTGATATTAGAAACTTTACTACTTTACCAACGGAAATGTAGCAATGTAGTGTAGCAATAAGAAATGAGCCAACAAAAAAACCTCGAAGGACCCTGTACCGAGTATAAGTTCTGTTTGTATATCGGTAATCAACGTCGACCTTCTGAATTATTTTGCTTACGGCATTAAAAGATGGAGCGCGGTTCCTCTGGTGCCTTAGGGGCTTAGCTTGCTAACCTTACCTGTTTAGAGTGTTGAACACAATCGAAGGCCTAGGATAAGTAAGACAGAATTTACTAAGTCTATTATGTAACTCGTTCCATTTCTCAAATATATTTTTAATTAGTTCGTCCTCCTAAATTGACTGAAATATAAGTTAATTGAACTTGGCTTGGAGCGCTACCGCATGTCTAGATATAACATTAAACGCAGTTTATATAAATTTAATTCAAAGGGACAAACTTAAAGATTCGATTCTCAATTTTCTTTTTTGTCTTTATGTTAAATGAAACTGATCAAAGTGCTCTGAGCCAAACTTAACAATCAAGGATTATACCAAAGTTGCTAATTTTTGCGTTGTAATTTTTTTTTATTGTAACAAGACATAATTAATTTGTGAAGCTTCTTGTAAATTAAAAAAAATATAATAATCAATGAAATTTATGAAAGACATAATATTTATGGAGACTATATAACGTGTTACTAAAACATACTTTATGTTACCAGCTCTGTAGCCGCAACGAACC
>JBBEEQ010000020.1:0-23165 GCA_037950945.1 Hypolimnas misippus
AAAATTATTTTTGTTTAGCAAATTAGAATAATATTACTAGCTACCTAAAACAGATTTTTTTTTAATCTGCATTCCACACTGCCGTATAAAATATGATTAATTTTCTTACTAAACTGTTTTATTTTCGTACTTTTGAAATGAAACTATTTTAAACGGATTTAAATCGCGTATATTAATTATTTTTATTTTTATCATCCCGACGTTTCGAGCACTTTGCAGCGTTCGTGGTCACGGGTAGACTCCCCGTCTACCCGTGACCACGAACGCTGCAAAGTGCTCGAAACGTCGGGATGATAAAAATAAAAATAATTAATATACGCGATTTAAATCCGTTTAAAATAGTTTCATTTCAATGAATAATAATCGCGAAAATCTAAGACAACGTTTCGTACTTTTATAATATTTCAACAGTAATACATTTATTTATAAATAATAAAATGACGATGTTTTATCGTTTTATTATTTAACCGTATTATTGAACCGTGAAATAGCGCCATCGGACTTTTATAACATTGTTTTCATAATACTCATATTAGGTACATACAACAACATCAACACTAATATTTATTATTGTCGTGTATTAATCAAATTCAATTTCAAATTCAATTTTACTTATGGAATAACTTTAATTTACTAAAACACAATAAAACATTCTGATGAATGAACTCTTAAAATTTTATAAAAAGGATAAAATACGTAAGTGCTTAAGTAGAAAAATTATTTGTCTTATAATAGATTCTTGTTATTATTAAAAAGTTGTAAATAATAATAATTAAAAACAAAATAATTTTAGTTCATAAAAAATGTTACGTAAATTAAGTGTATTCAATCCTATTATCTTTCTTTGAAGTTGTATTGTTAATAATATGTTATTACATTATTAGTAGATAATAATAAGTCAAATATCGACTTATTTTTTTTAATTGCGAAAATCACGGCTAATAGTAGTGACCTTGAAACTTGATGCTTCGACCTCACATTAAGCGACATTAAAGGACACTTTCCGTGACATGACCTTTAAAGAGAATAAGAGAATGTAAGATACAAAGAACAAAATTTCTCCTTGGTAGATTTGAACTTACTTTAAATCGAATTATTTTGAAATCGTAAATTAATTCAATTCGAGACATTATAGTACCTACCTCTTTCCACGTTCAGTAACTAGTAAATGAAGTAGGTAATATTTTTTTTTAACAAACCTAACCCATAGTTCATTCAGTTTTCGCTAAAGTACGGTTTCATCATTTTTTATAAAGAAAGCTAATATGTGGTTGATGATAAGGGTTTAGTAACAAAAACAAACAATTTAGAATTCAACAACTAAAATAATACGTAAGTTGCAGAGGTCATGCGAAAAATGAGACTTCATAATATTGTGTAAACTAGCGAAGTTCAATAATATTAATGTACTAAGGTATTTTTAAATAATACTTTTGAAAAAACGAATTACATGTTTAACACTCCGCCGTACTACTGTTGAGTAATATTTTATTTATTTTTACGTAATACGTAATTCTGTATTTTATAATTATGTATTAAATATTTTTAAATAATGATAATTCGTTTTAAGTTATCAGTTTCGCCGCTAGCGCGGCCTTGTCCTTCGAGTCTTCGTTGAGTATCTTCGTCTCACTCCCACTTGCATTTCTCCTTGTTTTTTTAACTTTAGTTGCAAAAAACTTCCGGTATCTCCAGACGTTAGAAATTACGCGTGTTACATTTTTAGTTTCGAATGTGTAAAAACAGTGAATTAATGACAATAATTGTGTTATTAGAAGTACAAAAATGTTTAAACAATGATTACTGTGAAAGATATCGTAATAAATATGTTTAATAGATACTGTGAAAAATAGTTCAGTGTTATAAAAATATCTATTCACCTAAGGATACTTGGTGAGCTATTTTTTTTTAATATTTTGTGTACGTTTCAGATGTACAGTGATGACATACGTGTGACACCATTTAATTTTATTAGAAAAGTATTTCATTACTTTTTTTATTATTTGAATAGGCTTGTTTAAGGTATAAAAATTATGATTGTTATTTAAGATAGCTTATGAAAAATTAGTTGTGATAGACTATAAATACAATAGTAGAACATTTTTAAATCTAATAATTATTAAAAAAACTGGTCAAGTGCGAGTAGGACTCGCGCACCGAGGGTTCCGTACAAACTTATAGAAATTTATATAAGACTAACCCATCTACGCCATTTGTGGTCTTCATCATCAGTTCCAACATAAGTTACTATCAAAAATACCTAAATCGGTATACGCTTGCCTATACTATTTGAGGAGTTCCCTCAATTTCTCCAGGATCCCATCATCTGATCCTGACCTGAAGACAATGGGACCACCTTGGAAGTATACCTTTTCAAACAAAAAAAAAAAATTTGAAAATCGGTACCCAAATAGCGGCGTAATCGGCGAACAAACATAAAAAAAAAATTAAATACAAGGTCGAATTGAAAACACTCCTTTTTAGAAGTCGCTTAAATATAATCAAATATTATGTAAATATGGATCACGTCCCAGAAACTATTTTGAAACTACTTAGGAGCACTTTAATTTAAAACACGATCATGGATGCAATCCATGGAAACACAAAATTTTATTTTAAGTACTAATACACCTTATACTTTCAACAAAGCAAAGTTATAGCGCGATTAAGGATACACTCAGCGCCATCTCTTGACAATTTCAATGAACTAACTTGTTGTCTTTGACATTAACAACATAATTATATTATATTTTATTCTCGTTTTATTTTTATTTATATTCTACTACACTCCACTACCCCTGCACTACGTTCGTAAAATATTTAGATTTACATTATCAATCAAAATATCGAAATATATATTAGTGTTGCCAAGACGAAAATAATTAGTCCTTAATTCGAACAAAACTAATTGTTTATTTATAAATAACTAATTATATTACTAATAACCAGAAGACTTATATGTGTACATAAATAAGTAAATTAAATAACTCGATTTGTTTGAATTTAATTTTAAAATTTTCGTACTAAGTCAATACGAGTACTTAAATCAAATCGCGTGAAGCTCTTATATTGAATGTTAATTACGTAATGACGTTATAAATCGACGATAAAACTTTTAAATGAAAAGTTTATTTTATAATTTTTAGCGCGTTTAAATAATAATTAAAATAATTTTTTTTATTAATCGAGCAGAATTATATCACAGTTAATGTCATAATGTTGTAATAGATGGCATTAGCTGTACGCTGCATCGCGCTATCATTTTGTTAGCTGCGATATATAGATTGCATTGCGTTGTTTATAAAGGTTTGCTGCTTTTTAATGTTTTCGTATTGATACAAATTTCTTCTCAGTGTTTGTAAAATTGTTTTTTTGACCATGGTCAACTTCTATGTTAATTTGTTACAAGTACATATAATTTTAATTCTAAGATTAATATATTTTCCGCTTGATCAATTTACAACTTGATACATTTACGCGTTCCTGAGAAAAAGGTTGAAAGACAGACGTACAGACTGACAGACACACGAACAGAAATTTACAGTTTTCGGATTTTTTCCTTTATGTATACTAAATGACCTTGCTCCTGGCCAAATTTCATAATGCTTGGTCAATGGGAAGTACCCTATAGGTTTTGATTCCCTTGCGAAAACGTTAAAAACGCTATCATACTTAAAATATGTGATATAAATGACCGTATCTTTTGATTGCGTTAACTTAGAAGTTTGATTTTTTCACAGCTCTTAGTAATTACAACTCTGAGTACTTGACGTTGATAAAAATTTGTTACCTTCACGCGTTTCTGAGAAAAAGGTTGAAAGACAAACTTACAAACAGACAAACATACATACAAAAATTTACAGTTTTAAGATTTTTTCCTTTGTTTGTACCATAAGATCTTGCTTCTTGCCAAATTTCATCGTGCTAGGTCAATGGGAAGTACCCTATAGGTTTTGATTCCCTTGCGAAAACGCTAAAATGGTCAAAATATACGACATATTTTCCATTATCTTTTGATTGCGTTGACTTAGAACTTTAATATTTTCACGGCCGCATGTCATCGTAGACTTGAGTATATGATATTAATTTCAACATGATACGTCTATGCATTTCTGAGAAAAAAGGGTTGACATCCCGACAGACAGACAGACAGACAGACAGACAGACAGACAGACAGACAGACAGACGGACAACAAAGTGATCCTATAAGGGTTCCGTTTTTCCTTTTAAGGTACGGAACCCTAAAAATAGTATTTTAATACTTAATTAGGTAAAGGATTATGTTGTTACTTGAAATATTTTCTTACTAATATTATAAACGTGAAATGTGTATGTATGTATCGATGTTTGTTATTCTATCACGCAAAAAGTACTAAATGGATTTTAATGAATCTTTACAATAATAAAGCTTCTACATCAAAATAACACATAGACTACCTATTCTATCTACTTTTATCAACATACCACGCGAGTGTAGCAGGCGGAGGCTAGTATTATAAATTATTATAAATAGAGATGAGTCCAATTTTTAAACACACCTGATTGTTGTGATACATACTTTATTTATTTAAATGCTATGATCAATTTCTAATACCTGCCTTGACGTTATTCAGTTTTCATTAAGTTAATTAACATGATGTCACAATTAATTTGCCAATGTCAAGCCTGGTGAAGTTTGACGGAAATTCGAATCATACTTAGGTAAAGTTAAATAATGTCGTAGTTGTACGTAGTTTGGTAGGTCCATACAGCTGACTTTTGTCAGTGACTTACCTAGTGATTTTGTTCGCTTATCTTTCGCACACAATTTGACTCGTGGTTTGTGTGTACACTCGAAAGTGTTTGTTTTCTATCTTAAATGGTACGTTGAGACACGAATACTTCGTAATGCCATAGACAGATGATCTGTTTTTATTTAGTTTTGTGTCTAGTGATTGTGATCGCGTGTGATATTTATGTACTTGTTTAATAATTATTAGAAGAATGATTAATTTTCTTTTTTTGTTTTTAAGTAGGCTTGTTTAAGGTATTAAAAAAAAGTTATGTTAGCGAAATGTCGCAACACAGTTATTAATAATTCTTATTTATACGCTCGTCAGTTTGTTTCTGAAATATTAAATGACTTTGGTAAACAGAGATGATTCTAATTTTTAAACACGCCAAATTGTTTTGACACGTTTTGATTTTAATGTTACGTGATTAATTTTTGAAATCCTTCGCATGTAATATAATAAATTCAATTAAGTTTATTTACGAGATGTTGAAGAATTACTTTGCCAGTCGAAAGCCTGATCAAGTGTGACGGTAAATTCGAATCATACCTGAGGTAATTAGACGTATTAGTTAGGTACCGTAGGTCAATGACCTAACCACAGCTGACTGAGATCAGTGACCCGCCTAGCTATTTTGTTAAATTATCTTTCGCGCGCGTTTACACTCGTGTGTCCACCAGAAAGTGTTTATGTTTTTAAAGGTTTTGTTAAGTGATACAGTGAGTTAAATGCGGTTGTTGTGTAAAAGAAAATTAAAGTATTACGATACACTAAATGGATGACTCGAAACATGAGTATCAAACCTTATATGCAACTTACGGATTGCGTATTGGTAGGTGCTATGGACTCGACCACTTTTACTTATTACGAGGTAAGTGTAAACCGAAGTTGTACGGCGCGCGCCTTAGATAGTGTAATGCGTGCGCACGAACAGTGGAGCTCGAATATTTAAATATTTTAAATGTTTAAAAACTATTTTTGGGAATTTTTTTTTTATGCGGAATGTGATGAGTTACACTTACCGAACCTCCCATTTGAATGACCGCAGTATATATATATATATATATATATATATATATATATATATATATATATGGTTGTATTAATCATATTAATATCCAGAGTTACATTATTATATGAAATAATTTAATGTAATTAAGTAAGTAATAAAAATTATCAAACACTATAGATTTTTGTAATAAATATGATTTTCAACTACAAAAACTCATTAAAAAGGCTGTTATGAGCATTTCTGAGTCCTTAGAACAAAATATGTATTTTTAAATTTATAAATCATGCTAAATATTAATCATATAAATAATAATAATAAATAACGCATCACACTCAACGGCCCCCATTAAGATCTCATGACCTTGTGTCGGGGGTCCGGAAACAATTACAACAGTAACACAAACACCCAGACCACGACAAACATTCGTATGGTCAATACACAGGTTTGCCGTGAGCGGGGATCGAACCCGCGACCGTTAGCGCTTTAGTCAGTTGCAGTGACCATTGCGCCAACGCGTCTTACATTAAATAATTTTTTATTGAATAAATATTAAAGCGTTAATCTATTTCATAATTTATCTTTAAAGATATATTTTGATTATAAAGGATTTTTTTTATTTTCTGAATAATAGCTTATTTAAATCAATTATCTTATTTAAATCAAAAATTTAATATTAATCCTGCAATAGATTCTAGTTTAAACTAGGTAAAGAGACAAAACCTAAGCCTTTAACCATTAACATTATTCATCAAAACATACAGGGCTTAGGTGGCAAAGTGCATGAACTCGAGCTATTTTTAGAAAATTATATGTGTTTGATTGTATTGTACATGAAACGCTATTGAAGAAACATAATTATTATGGTATTAAAGATAAAGCTCTTGATCTAGTTGCTTCATACTTAAGCGGTAGAATTCAACAAGTTACTATTAACGGAACAAAGTCTTCTGGATCTGTTCTCCAAAGAACACCCGTTCTACAAGGATCAATTTTGGGTCCTTTTTTATTTTTAATTTACATTAATGATTTGCCTTTTTATGTTAACAATATTTGTGATATTGTGTTGTTTGCTGATGATACTTCATTAATATTTAAAGTCGACAGAAAGAAAGATAAGTATGACGACGTAAACAATGCACTATCTCATGTACAGAAATGGTTTACTCTAAACAATTTAGTTTTAAATGCCAAAAAGACGAAATGTGTCGAATTTGCACTACCTAACGTTAATAAACAAAATTTTAATCTTGTTTTGAATAATGAAATACTTAATGTAATTGATAGTACAGTATTCTTGGGCATTACTTTAGATTCAAAACTTCAGTGGAGGCCCTATTTGTCATCCCTTGCAGAAAGACTCAGCTCCGCAGCTTATGCTGTTAGAAAAATTAAAAATTTAACTGATATTGATACTGCTCGTCTAGTATACTTTAGTTACTTTCACAGTGTTATGTCTTATGGTATATTACTTTGGGGTAATGCCACAGACATTGAGACTGTATTTGTCTTACAAAAAAGAGCTATTCGAGCAATATATAGTCTCGGAGCTCGAGACTCCCTTAGGGATGTATTTAAGAAGATAGATATTCTCACGGTTGCATCACAATACATTTACGTTAATATTTTATATATCTTTCAAAATAGTGATGGTTTTCCTAAGAACAGTGACAGGCATTGTGTAAACACTAGAAGAAAAAATAAACTTTTCATACCAAACTTTCGTCTTCATAAAGTCAGTTCATCGTTTCTGGGATTTGGTATTCGCATCTATAATAAAATCCCGCAAACAGTTTTACATTTGCCACTTAATAAGTTTAAAGCCTACGTTAAAAAATCTTTAATAAATAAAGCATATTATACCATACAAAAATATTTTGACGACAAAGAGGCGTGGATTTGATAAGCGTTGATTTTCTATCCGGATAACATAATTAAAATGTAATAAAAATACATTATGTATAAATGATTTTAAAAGAGTTACTATCGAGTTTCTTGCCGGTTCTTCTCGGTAGAGACTACATTCCGAACCGGTGGTAGCTTTATAAAAATTAAAAATGAAAATATGACATGTAACTTGACGATTCGAAAGTGCTGTTAAAGCCCATTTGAATAAAGTATATTTTGAGTTTGAGTTTGAGTTTGAATGATACAATTAAAAAAGATATTTTAAGTCAGTAAAATGCCCGGAAAATAAAATTATGGATATACAACCATTTCTAAAACAAAATAGGATAAAATTTCAAAACTATTAGCAATTCTTAGATATGTAACAAATGATTAGAATTAAGTAAAAGACACCATAAATTAGTATAAAGTTTATTTAAATAATCTTAAATTTGTCCTGCTGTCACCGGATCAAAATAGAAATGTTAATGTTTTGTCACTCAGAAAGGTATAGCACCCTTGCATAATTGTTTTGCTATGGAAAGGTCTCCACCCTGCGTTGGTAATATTTGTTATAGCTGAAAAATATTACAAAAAAGTTAACTAAATTTTGTACAAATATATATTTTAAACTTGTATTTATCCTTTTTAAAATAAATTGAGCTATATTTACAAAATATGAATAAATTATATTAGAAATATTTTCAGTTCATATTAAGGACTGAATAACTCAATGTTTAAAATAAAGGAAAACAGTTTAACTGAATAGTTCGTATGTTCAAATTAAAAATGTATTCAAATAGCCCCCGTTTCCAGTTGGAATGTAGTATTAACAGAGTAAAAGGCAAAGAAACTCGATAGCATTTAAAATCAATTTAGTTATTAATACTTATTACAATACCATTTCTAAAAACCAGACTCACGTTAAAATTTACAAAACTCCATTTGTTTACTCCATTGCTTATTAGTAAAATAAAGAATTACACAAATCAAGAATCACTTTAGCAATCTGTATCGATGAACATTTTTAATGTGTTTTATTGAACTCCGTGAAAGTTGTTTTTACGTTTTATAGAATTGACATCTCCATTTCTTTTTGGCGCCATTTTGCAAATAGTAGCAGAAAACTAACGATACAATAATGCATTCAAACAGAAAAATATTTAAATTTTTTAATTTCATTTCATTTACGTTTTTGTGTGTATGAATAAAGTTTTTAATTAAAGAAAAATAATTTAATTTTCGTAATAGGTAATTAGCATACTTTTTTTAAATATTATTTATTCATTCATCGCTATATAATGGCAAAATATATTTTATAACAAAAATTTAAATTAAATTAAAATTTTATAAAATAAAATATTTTTAAAATAGTAAATTTCAATTCTTCTAAAAAAAACAGCTAGTAAAAATAATATATATTTTTTCATCGCAAATCAGCAATTACAGTACTTCAAATATGTTACGTTTTACATTTTCACATTCGTTATGGTATAGTGAGCCTCTGGTAATTGCCGAAGAAAAGGCGATATTGTTGAAGTTCCACTAAATTAACGATCGCTAATTATGTATCATGTAAAAAGCAATATTGTCACCCTGGCGATCGCCATCATTTGCGATCGCCAGTTTTATCGTAGGTGGACAACACTGTCGGCCTTATCAATTTGACAAGGCAACATAGACTGTAGTTAAACAACACTATCGTTCGACAGCCATATATGGATGCTGATAAGCAATAATGTGTCAACCCAAAAAAAATGAAATTCGGAGATTTTGATGTATTTTGATACTGCATCACATATGCAACATTATTTAATAAAAATAAAGTCATATCAACTAAATAACTACGGAATTTTTTTTCTTAAGTAATTGTTTCGAATTTACAATAATCTCATATATTTAAAAAACTTTTTATGAAATTTTGGATATATCAAAATGCTCTTAATTCATTATACCTTTTTCAAAAAAGAAAAGAAAATATATTTAGATAAATAATTATTCAAAGAAATTTATTAAGAATAGATTTGGCATCTTTAGACGCCATTTTCTCACAAAGAAGTTCGTGTGGCTTGACACATTATTGCTTATCAGTGTCCACATTTGATTGTTTGTCCGCCAAATGTATTAAAAATGGTTTAAAATTTTCAAAGAATTGAATTAAAAATTAATCTAAAAATGAAAATTTTATAAAATAAAATATTTTTAAAATAGTAAATTTCAATTCTTCTCAAAAACAGCTAGTACAAAATAATATATTTTCTTTAATCGTAAATCAGCATAACGATACTTCCAATATGTTATATTTTATAGTCTATTACAATGTCAAAGCACATATTGATATCAATCCAAATAAATTAGATTTAAATAAGCTTAACCAGCATTTTTCGACTTCTAATACCATTGATGGTAGGACAAAATTAAATACACTGTTTGATCTGTTCGCGGAGTAAATTAAACCAATGCGAAGTAATAAAAATACATACAATAAGATGTGTAATGGCCGCCGCCCGGGCCCGGGAGCTCTCTTCTTGCGTTTGTTGCGTTTTCGTGGTGTTTTGGTGTAATATGTCGATAATTATATATATGCCAGACTTTATCTCTCAAGATGTTGAGCATAACAAAAAAAAAACCGCTAACTGAAAAACGGTTACCGACCGAACAGAACCTTTTTTAAAGGCAGGGCAGACAACTGTCATAGACAAGACATTACCTTTTTAAAATGGTACCATATCAAATATTACTTAACATACACTTAATCAAATTTTAGCTTCGTCTACTCCAAGTTTTCCTGCTTTCACTTTTAGTCAGTTCACTGTATGTGATGTTAAGAAGAATATATATATATATATATATATATATATATATATATATTAGACATCAATTCTGATGCCGTTGGTTCTGATTGCATTAGCCGTAAAATAATTATACCGATTATAGATCTCTTAGCTCCCATTATCACATCCATTTTTAATTTTTACATAGAGTCCTGTAATTTCCCTTCTGCGTGGAAAGAAGCTCAAATAATTCCATTGCCTAAAAATTCAAATCCTTCTAACTATTCTGATTTTCGCCCAATATCCATTCTACCATTCCTATCAAAAGTTTTTGAGCGTCTTATATACCAGCAAATGACTCCTTTTCTCTCAAAACATAACCTCCTTAATCCTTTCCAATCCGGTTTTCGGCACGGTCATAGTACGGCTACTGCGTTAGTGAATATTACTGACGATATCAGATTAGGTATGGACAACCATCTTATAACAGTCTTAATCCTGTTAGATTTCAGTAATGCCTTCAATACTGTTGATTTTGACATTTTAATTGCGATACTTAGTTCTCTTAACATATCTCCTGAGGTGACTGGCTGGTTTCTATGTTACTTGCAAGGACGTCGGCAAAGAATATACGTTGAAGGTCATTCCTCTGACTGGTGTATGATTAATGCTGGTGTTCCGCAAGGTGGCGTGTTGTCTCCTCTTTTATTATCTGTTTTCATTTCCTCCGTCACTAAGCACATATCTTCTCTCTACCACTTGTATGCGGATGATCTCCAAATATACTCACAATCACACCGTAATGAGCTTTCTAATTGTTTTAATTTAATAAACAACGATCTATTATCTATACAACTGTGGTGTAAGTCGTATGGCTTAAGAGTTAATCCTGCAAAAACACAAGTCATTGTCATCGGTAGTCAGAGGTTCATTGCACGCATTGACTGGTCACAGCTACCTTCAGTTGTGTTTGATGGGTTATGTATACCAATAAGTGACAAAGTCAAAAATCTTGGTACCATTTTTGACAAACACCTTTCTTGGGTACCTCAAGTAAATGAGGTAAGCAGGAAATTGTTTGTCGCACTGGGGTCGCTTAGAAGGTTAAATAAATTTCTTCCCATACCTACTAAAGTTATGCTAGCACAGTCGCTCCTTTTACCGATTCTTGACTATGCTGACACGTGTTACGTTAATCTAAATGAGGATCAATTAAATAAACTTGAGCGCTTACAAAATCTCTGTATACGGTTTATATTTGGACTCCGCAAGTATGACCATGTTTCCGAATTTCGCAAAAAACTCAAGTGGCTTCCTATTCGACTTCGCAGGAATACTCACATTTTATCACTTCTATATTCTGTTTTATTTAATCCAGCTACTCCATCCTACCTTAAAAAGCGATTCGAGTTCCTTAGTGATACTCACGAACGGCCTCTCCGTTTGAACGATACCTAATTTTTACTGTTACTCAAAATCTTTTACTGTTGAAGCTTGTCGTCTGTGGAACTCCCTACCTTTATCCATAAAACGCGCTCAATCTCTTATGACATTTAAAAAACTTATCAAAGAAATGTATTTATCATCTTAATTATGTATTTATTATATTTATTAAATATATTTATTTGTGTATGTATATATGTATGTGTATATGTATGTATGTATATATATATATATATATATATATATATATATATATATATAAGGAGTTCGACTCTATACTGCGGTCATTCAAATGGGAGGTTCGGTAAGTGTAACTCATCACATTCCGCATAAAAAAAAAATTCCCAAAAATAGTTTTTAAACATTTAAAATATTTAAATATTCGAGTTCCACTGTTCGTGCGCACGCATTACACTATCTAAGGCGCGCGCAGCACAACTTCGGTTTACACTTACCTCGTAATGAGTAAAAGTGGTCGAGTCCATAGCACCTACCAATACGCAATCCGTAAGTTGCATATAAGGTTTGATACTCATGTTTCGAGTCATCCATTTAGTGTATCGTACTTTAATTTTCTTTTACACAACAACCGCACTTAACTCACTGTATCACTTAACAAAACCTTTAAAAACATAAACACTTTTTGGTGGACACACGAGTGTAAACGCGCGCGAAAGATAATTTAACAAAATAGCTAGGCGGGTCACTGATCTCAGTCAGCTGTGGTTAGGTCATTGACCTACGGTACCTACCTAATACGTCTAATTAACTCAGGTATGATTCGAATTTACCGTCACACTTGATCAGGCATCGGACTGGCAAAGTAATTGTAACAACATCTCGTAAATAAATTTAATTGAATTTATCCCAATAGTTACGTAAGCGTACGTATAGTTACGTAATTTCAAAAATTAATCACGTAACATTAAAATCAAAACGTGTCAAAACAATTTGGCGTGTTTAAAAATTAGAATCATCTCTGTTTACCAAAGTCATTTAATATTTCAGAAACAAACTGACGAGCGTATAAATAAGAATTATTTATAACTTTGTTGCGACATTTCGCTAACATAACATTTTTTTAATACCTTTAACAAGCCTACTTAAAAACAAATCAAGTGCGAGTAGGACTCGCGCACCGAGGGTTCCGTACAAACTTATAGAAATCTATATAAGACTAACCCATCTACGCCATTTGTGGTCTTCATCATCAGTTCCAACATAAGTTACTATCAAAAATACCTAAATCGGTATACGCTTGCCTATAATATTTGAGGAGTTCCCTCAATTTCTCCAGGATCCCATCATCTGATCCTGACCTGAAGACAATGGGACCACCTTGGAAGTATACCTTTTCAAACAAAAAAAAAATTTTAAAAATCGGTACCCAAATGGCGGCGTAATCGGCGAACAAACATAAAAAAAAAATTAAATACAAGGTCGAATTGAAAACACTCCTTTTTAGAAGTCGCTTAAATATAATCAAATATTATGTAAATATGGATCACGTCCCAAAAACTATTTTGAAACTACTTAGGAGCACTTTAATTTAAAACACGATCATGGATGCAATCCATGGAAACACAAAATTTTATTTTAAGTACTAATACACCTTATACTTTCAAAAAAAAAAGTTATAGCGCGATTCAGGATATACCTAGCGCCATCTCTTGACAATTTCAATGAACTAACTTGTTGACTTTGACATTAACAACATAATTATATTATATTTTATTCTCGTTTTATTTTTATTTATATTCTACTACACTCCACTACCCCTGCGCTACGTTCGTAAAATATTTAGATTTACATTATCAATCAAAATATCGAAATATATATTAGTGTTGCCAAGACGAAAATAATTAGTCCTTAATTCGAACAAAACTAATTGTTTATTTATAAATAACTAATTATATTACCAGAAGACTTATATGTGTAGATAAATAAGTAATTTAAATAACTCGATCTGTTTGAATTTAATTTTAAAATTTTCGTACTAAGTCAATACGTGTACTTAAATCAAATCGCGTCAAGCTCTTATATTGAATGTTAATTACGTAATGACGTTATAAATCGACGATAAAACTTTTAAATGAAAAGTTTATTTTATAATTTTTAGCGCGTTTAAATAATAATTAAAATAATAAAAAAATATTAATCGAGCAGAATTATATCACAGTTAATGTCATAATGTTGTAATAGATGGCATTAGCTGTACACTGCATCGCGCTATCATTTTGTTAGCTGCGATATATAGATTGCATTGCGTTGTTTATAAAGGTTTGCTGCTTTTTAATGTTTTTGTATTGATACAAATTTCTTCTCAGTGTTTGTAAAATTGTTTTTTTGACCATGGTCAACTTCTATGTAAATTTGTTACAAGTACATATAATTTTAATTCTAAGATTAATATATTTTCCGCTTGATCAATTTACAACTTGATACATTTACGCGTTCCTGAGAAAAAGGTTGAAAGACAGACGTACCGACTGACAGACACATGAACAGAAATTTACAGTTTTCGGATTTTTTCCTTTATGTATACTAAAGGACCTTGCTCCTGGCCAAATTTCATAATGCTTGGTCAATGGGAAGTACCCTATAGGTTTTGATTCCCTTGCGAAAACGTTAAAAACGCTATCATACTTAAAATATGTGATATAAATGACCGTATCTTTTGATTGTGTTAACTTAGAAGTTTGATTTTTTCACAGCTCTTAGTAATTACAACTCTGAGTACTTGACGTTGATAAAAATTTGTTACCTTCACGCGTTTCTGAGAAAAAGGTTGAAAGACAAACTTACAGACAGATAAACATACATACAAAAATTTACAGTTTTCGGATTTTTTCCTTTATTTGTACCATAAGATCTTACTTCTTGCCAAATTTCATCGTGCTAGGTCAATGGGAAGTACCCTATAGGTTTTGATTCCCTTGCGAAAACGCTAAAATGGTCAAAATATACGACATATTTTCCATTAACTTTTGATTGCGTTGACTTAGAACTTTAATATTTTCACGGCCGCATGTCATCGTAGACTTGAGTATATGATATTAATTTCAACATGATACGTCCATGCATTTCTGAGAAAAAAGGGTTGACATCCCGACAGACAGACAGACAGACAGACAGACAGACAGACAGACAGACAGACAGACAGACAGACAGACAGACGGACAACAAAGTGATCCTATAAGGGTTCCGTTTTTCCTTTTAAGGTACGGAACCCTAAAAAAGAAAATTAATCCTTCTTCTAATAATTATTAAACAAGTACATAAATATCACACGCGATCACAATCACTAGACACTCAAAACTAAATAAAAACAGATCATCTGTCTATGGTATCACGAAGTATCCTCCGAAACAAATAAACAAAATAAATCAAATTAGGTAACACCAATTGAATATTTTATTCACAATTTTTATCAAAGCATAATTTTGATGTCATTTGTTATACCCACTATATTAATATTTTGCACGATATTTGTCATAGCCTATACGTGTTTATAAAAATCGTAATTTATAATAACATATTTTCACTATTTTCACGAATTTAAAGTCAATTAAAACATTACAAATCAACGACTTTGTCACAACAATTTGGCATGTTTAAAAATTTAAATAATCCCTATTTACAGCAATATCTCTTTTTAAAAAACTATTATGATTATTTGAGTTTATAAAATTGAATTAATAGAAATTAGACAATATGATGACAACGCGTATAATATTAAACAAGTGTTAAGTTCTAACCTAACCTACACACTTAACAAATGAAAAAAAAAACAAAGCAATATCAACTTGTAGTTGCGCGAGCAATTCATTGTATCGCAATTTCTAAGGGCTAACGAAATACTAATAATTCTAATAACCACGCCGACGCGCGACGTGCGATCCCGGGACCTCTCTGTCCCACCCCCTGCACCCTGCCTAACGATGAAGGAGAAAGACTCTTGCGCAGCGGCGATGGCCGTACCGCCCGTACCCGGGCGTCCCACTTCCCATATCTCTGTTATTTTTTTATACGTGCCAAAACAGAACAATAAAATTATTTTTGTTTAGCAAATTAGAATAATATTACTAGCTACCTAAAACAGATTTTTTTTTTAATCTGCATTCCACACTGCCGTATAAAATATGATTAATTTTCTTACTAAACTGTTTTATTTTCGTACTTTTATAATATTTCAACAGTAATACATTTATTTATAAATAATAAAATGACGATGTTTATCGTTTTATTATTTAACCGTATTATTGAACCGTGAAATAGCGCCATCGGACTTTTATAACATTGTTTTCATAATACTCATATTAAGTACATACAACAACATCAACACTAATATTTATTATTGTCGTGTATTAATCAAATTCAATTTTACTTATGGAATAACTTTAATTTACTGAAACACAATAAAACATTCTGATGAATGAACTCTTAAAATTTTATAAAAAGGATAAAATACGTAAGTGCTTAAGTAGAAAAATTATTTGTCTTATAAAAGATTCTTGTTATTATTAAAAAGTTGTAAATAATAATAATTAAAAACAAAATAATTTTAGTTCATAAAAAATTGTTACGTAAATTAAGCGTATTCAATCCTATTATCTTTCTTTGAAGTTGTATTGTTAATAATATGTTATTACATTATTAGTAGATAATAATAAGTCAAATATCGACTTATTTTTTTAATTGCGAAAATCACGGCTAATAGTAGTGACCTTGAAACTTGATGCTTCGACCTCACATTAAGCGACAATAAAGGACACTTTCCGTGACATGACCTTTAAGAGAATGTAAGATACAAAGAACAAAATTTCTCCTTGGTAGATTTGAACTTACTTTAAATCGAATTATTTTGAAATTGTAAATTAATTCAATTCGAGACTTTATAGTACCTACCTCTTTCCACGTTCAGTAACTAGTAAATGAAGTAGGTAATATTTTTTTTTAACAAACCTAACCCATAGTTCATTCAGTTTTCGCTGAAGTACGGTTTCATCATTTTTTATAAAGAAAGCTAATATGTGGTTGATGATAAGGGTTTAGTAACAAAAACAAACAATTTAGAATTCAATAACTAAAATAATACGTAAATTGCAGAGGTCATGCGAAAAATGAGACTTCATAATATTGTGTAAACTAGCGAAGTTCAATAATATTAATGTACTAAGGTATTTTTAAATAATACTTTTGAAAAAACGAATTACATGTTTAACACTCCGCCGTACTACTGTTGAGTAATATTTTATTTATTTTTACGTAATACGTAATTCTGTATTTTATAATTATGTATTAAATATTTTTAAATAATGATAATTCGTTTTAAGTTATTTATCAGTTTCGCCGCTAGCGCGGACTTGTCCTTCGAGTCTTCGTTGAGTATCTTCGTCTCACTCCCACTTGCATTTCTCCTTGTTTTTTTAACTTTAGTTGCAAAAAACTTCCGGTATCTCCAGACGTTAGAAATTACGCGTGTTACATTTTTAGTTTCGAATGTGTAAAAACAGTGAATTAATGACAATAATTGTGTTATTAGTAGTACAAAAATGTTTAAACAATGATTACTGTGAAAGATATCGTAATAAATATGTTTAATAGATACTGTGAAAAATAGTTAAGTGTTATAAAAATATCTATTCACCTAAGGATACTTGGTGAGCTATTTTTTTTAAATATTTTGTGTACGTTTCAGATGTATAGGTTTGACATACGTGTGACACCATTTAATTTTATTAGAAAAGTATTTCATTACTTTTTTTATTATTTGAATAGGCTTGTTTAAGGTATAAAAATTATGATTGTTATTTAAGATAGCTTATGAAAAATTAGTTGTGATAGACTATAAATACAATAGTAGAACATTTTTAAATCTAATAATTATTAAAAAATAGTATTTTAATACTTAATTAGGTAAAGGATTATGTTGTTACTTGAAATATTTTCTTACTAATATTATAAACGTGAAATGTGTATGTATGTATCGATGTTTGTTATTCTATCACGCAAAAAGTACTAAATGGATTTTAATGAATCTTTACAATAATAAAGCTTCTACATCAAAATAACACATAGACTACCTATTCTATATACTTTTATCAACATACCACGCGAGTGTAGCAGGCGGAGGCTAGTATAATAATTATTATAAATAGAGATGAGTCCAATTTTTAAACACACCTGATTGTTGTGATACATAGTTTATTTATTTAAATGCTATGATCAATTTCTAATACCTGCCTTGACGTTATTCAGTTTTGTTATATGTTTTTATGAATTTCATTAAGTTAATTAACATGATGTCACAATTAATTTGCCAATCTCAAGCCTGGTGAAGTTTGACGGAAAATTCGAATCATACTTAGGTAAAGTTAAGTAATGTCGTAGTTGTACGTAGTTTGGTAGGTCCATACAGCTGACTTTTGTCAGTGACTTACCTAGTGATTTTGTTCGCTTATCTTTCGCACACAATTTGACTCGTGGTTTGTGTGTACACTCGAAAGTGTTTGTTTTCTATCCTTAATGGTACGTTGAGACTCGAATATTTCGTAATGCCATAGACAGATGATCTGTTTTTATTTAGTTTTGTGTGTCTAGTGATTGTGATCGCGTGTGATATTTATGTACTTTTTTTGTTTTTAAGTAGGCTTGTTAAAGGTATTAAAAAAATGTTATGTTAGCGAAATGTCGCAACAAAGTTATAAATAATTCTTATTTATACGCTCGTCAGTTTGTTTCTGAAATATTAAATGACTTTGGTAAACAGAGATGATTCTAATTTTTAAACACGCCAAATTGTTTTGACACGTTTTGATTTTAATGTTACGTGATTAATTTTTGAAATTACGTAACTATACGTACGTTTACGTAACTATTGGGATAAATTCAATTAAATTTATTTACGAGATGTTGTTACAATTACTTTGCCAGTCCGATGCCTGATCAAGTGTGACGGTAAATTCGAATCATACCTGAGTTAATTAGACGTATTAGGTAGGTACCGTAGGTCAATGACCTAACCACAGCTGACTGAGATCAGTGACCCGCCTAGCTATTTTGTTAAATTATCTTTCGCGCGCGTTTACACTCGTGTGTCCACCAAAAAGTGTTTATGTTTTTAAAGGTTTTGTTAAGTGATACAGTGAGTTAAGTGCGGTTGTTGTGTAAAAGAAAATTAAAGTACGATACACTAAATGGATGACTCGAAACATGAGTATCAAACCTTATATGCAACTTACGGATTGCGTATTGGTAGGTGCTATGGACTCGACCACTTTTACTCATTACGAGGTAAGTGTAAACCGAAGTTGTGCTGCGCGCGCCTTAGATAGTGTAATGCGTGCGCACGAACAGTGGAACTCGAATATTTAAATATTTTAAATGTTTAAAAACTATTTTTGGGAATTTTTTTTTTATGCGGAATGTGATGAGTTACACTTACCGAACCTCCCATTTGAATGACCGCAGTATAGAGTCGAACTCCTTATATATATACAACGTGTTCTAAAAACTGTGTCCTCTCTAAAGGCATGTATACATATAAGTATAAGCTTATTATTAAAAATAGTATAACTTAAAAATATCAAGCAGAGGTCAGTTACAGTGCATAGGCTAAATAAGTTTTAAATCGACATTATTTGAAAAAATGTTTCAAACATCTGACCCATAAATAACCAGCTTACCTTAACCCTTTAAATACCGACTTAAAATTTACTTTAAACACTACTTTTAAAAAATCTGCTAAAAAGTGTTCCCGAATAATATGATACATACTATTTACTTTTATTTGTTTTTATGTTTTATTCTTGTTATTCCTCAATACTATGATGCATATTGTTTTAGAACATTTTTATTTTTTATTTTGTAAATAACTTAAGGATATTCTTTTAAATGGTTGTAATATGAGTAATTTCAGTAATAGTTCATAAAATAATATGCTATGTTAGTTTTATTTATTTACTTAGTTTATTATTTGCTTAGTTTTGTCATATTAAATATTACATAAAAAATTTTATATGCAAAAAAGTACGCGTTATTAAACGGTTAAGGCGCCGTATAGTCGCGCCGGCGCACGCGCGGCCATTCATCGCAGGCGCCTGAGTGGCGCGACGCGTCTTTTGTTAGTTTTTCGAATAGAGATTTGCAAGTTTAAAAATTAGGTATATCGATAAATATTCTATCGATATTTTCAATATTGCTATAAATAGTTATGCTTTTCTCATTAAAATAATTTCATTTAAAATAACTTTTATTAATAATAAATATTATAATCAATATTATAATTTGGAACTTCTTCAGGTGAATTAACTATGTTGTATTATTAGGATAACTCGTTAATCTACTTCTGTTAAAAATGGTGTTTTACAATCAAAAATAATATTAATGTTTGATATATCAAGATAAGTATCGAAATAACATGAATATTAAATATTTATTTATTGTTATGATTATTTAAATATCGATAATTTCATTTATCGATATTTTTATTCGAGCCTAAAATAGATCCCAGGTGTTCGAAAGTCTCCAACCATCTTCTCTATTGAAGTTCGGATGTTTTTGAATTTCAATAGCCTCGCGTATCATTCTAGGAATGAATCTGTGTTCTCTAGCGAGGATCTGTGGTTTATCAAATCGGATAAAATGGTTAGGTTTATCCAAGGCATGTTCACAAACTGCAGACTTTGAAGAACGCCTATTTTTGATAATTCCTATGTGTTCCTTGACCCTAGTACCGATGCTTCTCTTTGTTTGGCCTATGTAAGATAAACCATACTCACATTCGAGTTTGTATACTCCCGCAGTCTGTAAAGGAATATTACTCTTGATCCACTTATTAAAAATTTAAAATCCCAAGTCCAACAAACTGCAAGACCAAAAGATACAGTTAGTGCCTTCTGCGTGCAACCGGAACGTTATTCAAGATACCATCTAAGAAACCGTTGGCGGTAGTTGTAAATAATATTTTTCTCAAACCTCAAATAGACAAATGTCACCTTAGTCTACCCGTGACCACGAACGCTGCAAAGTGCTCGAAACGTCGGGATGATAAAAATAATTAATATACGCGATTTAAATCCGTTTAAAATAGTTTTACACCAGTCACTTCTCGCCATTTGAGCCACGCTGCGGCTATCCGGTGCTGAATGTTGCATTTCAAATTCCCAGAGTTGTGCACCATACTCCCCAGATACTTATATTCATTGCACATGGTGACTGATTGTCCATCGATGTAAATCGGACTGTTGTTAGTAATGTCTGTTCGATTGAAAGACATGAACTAGGTTTTTGCAACACTCAACGTTAGGCCACCGGTCTGTAACTGGTGTTTCCAGAGTTTGAGTGCCTGTTGTAACTCTTCTCGGCTCTCCGTGTAAATGGCTACATCGTCTGCGTAAATAAAGGTCCATGCCGTTGAATTCTGCGCTATCTCGGTAAGCGAGTCCAAAACCAAGAAAAACAAAAAGGGACTAAGCACTGAGCCTTGGTGTACACCTTCTGTGACCGCTATCGGTTTCGTGGCACCCGCTAGCGTTCGTATCATTGATTTTGCACCCTTATACATGTCGGCAATGATGTTAATATACTGTTCGGGGACATTCTTCTTACGAAGGCTCCACCAAATCGTATCTCTTGGGACGCGATCACATTCCTTCTCCATGTCCAGGAATGCAACATACAATGGTCGGTTTTTTGCACGGTATTCTTCAGCAATTGTGTTCAGACGAACATCGGATCAGTTGTTGATAAGCCAGGAACGAAACCGTAGTGATTTTATGATAAGGCGCACTCAGATCTTAGGCGACTATCTATCACTCTCTCGTAAAGCTTCATCGTATGACTTAAAAGCTTGATTCCGCGGTAATTGTTACATTCATACTTGCTACCTTTTCCTTTATAAATAGGAACTATGGTGCTCAATCTCCATGCGTCTGGCATTTTAGAAAAGAACTTTCACGCAAGCATTTCCAAGCTTCTATTGGGATACCATCCGGTCCTATGGCTTTTTTGTTGGACATTTTTTGCAAGGCCGTCTTCACTTCACTTGGGTGTATAGGAGGTATAAGTATTACACATACATAATTTTAAAGTTAAAGTTCTCGAGTTACATAACTATGGCGTGACATCGGCTTAGTTACCTTGTAATTTTTATTTATTTATTTATTTTTATTTATTTATTACTTGTTTTTTTTTTAATATCCAAATAGATCTTCGATTATATATCAATATAGTGCTAAAATATAACATACATTAAGATCTAATTTTCTTTACGTAGGTATATAAATATTAATTATATATCGTCTTACCTTAATGGTATGGCTCCGCCGCTTGCATCGTGTTGTTCCATCTACTATACGCTAGTTACGCTGAGAAAACTGCCGCTAATAACGAGGTTTTATTATTTGATTTTATCGTTGGGTAGTCTAGAAATCAAAAAAAGTATTTCATTAGTTATTTTTAATATGAGCTCACATACACTATCTAATATATTTATATCTTACCTTAAACTTTTACGTCCACCAAGTACTTTTCTTTTTTATGTCCACTGAATTCACCATAAACAAGTAACATGCACGCGTCACGCGACCACCGGCGCGCGGCGCACGTGGCATTGTAATAACTTTCCCAGTGATCCTATTTCTCCATAACTGGTTTTGCTTTATACAAAATATAAATATATTTGCGTGTAGTGTATCGAATGAATAAATTATTATTTAATGTATGCAATTTATCTTTTAAATAAATTATATATGTAATGTCTATTGTTTTTATTTTAAATTTTAGTATTTGTATTTTAATTGGGTTACCGCCCGTCAGTAGGTATAAAAAAAAGGGTACCATTGAAAACCAGCATTAGGTGTCAGCACCTATGAATTGCTGAATGGTATACCTATTTGGGACACGTAATTCGGACATTTGTTTTTTTATCGTTACTTTTTTTTATTGTTAATTTTATTTCTTTTTGTTTTTTTTTTTTGTGTAAATGATAAGTTATTTGTACTTAAGTTATTTATTTGTTTTTTTTTTTTTATTATTATTATTTTTTTACTTTTTATTTTATACCTAATTTTCATCTTGTCCCAAATAAAAGTGTTCTTTCTTTCTTTCTTCTTTCTTTCATAATATTGCCCGATTTCACGCTGGCTAATTTGTCTCTGGCTGATTTTAGTTTTGACGTTGTTACGTTCAGAATCTTAGTTAAAATAAACCGGTTGATTACGGTTTTCCTTTTTTTGTCTTTTTGATTTAAAAAAATAATAAAATTAATTACATTTG
>JBBEEQ010000020.1:28665-31165 GCA_037950945.1 Hypolimnas misippus
TGCTGGGCTGTTTCCTGTTCGCTCGCCGCTACTAAGGAAATCCTGGTTAGTTTCTTTTCCTCCGCTTACTAATATGCTTAAATTCGGCGGGTGATCCTCCCTGATCTGAGGCCAACGATAAAAAAAACGAGGCAGACGCGATATCCGTCGACGCGACGGCGCCGCTTTCGCCGGGGGACGGGTCTCCCCGTTCCGGCGTCGGCGTCGACGCGCTCTTCGGACGTCGAGTCCGCCTACGCATACACAATGCACATACATACACGTACACGCACTGTGTGTACATACACTTATCCGATACACTCGCCACATAGCGCGCAAGACGTCATCGCGCACCGTACACGCGAACGCGCGCATATAGCAGTCGCCTCGGACGCGCTCCGCGACGACTACGTCGACGGAACGACGATGAGCGCGCCTCGCGTCTCCGGTTGCCCCCTCATGATCATTCGGCGAAGAACGAACGAAAGGACGGAGACGGAACACGCTCCCGTCGTAGTCGTCTTTGTTGTTGTCACGGAACGCTCGGCGACGTACGCACGTAAGCGAGACTGTGTGCGCGCATACATACTGTACGCGACGAGCATCGAACGTGTATATACACATAAGTATGTTGTATATAAACAATATTTGAACGGACCGCGCGCGATACGCGGACGCCGTCATGTGTACGACTCGTACTAAGCCGCGGTGCCGGTGTGTATGTATGTGTATGTATTACTACATACATCATTACACGCACGCCACGCACGCACGCGAATAGTTTCATCGTACAGTGTGATATATATTTTTATACAGCCGGCCCTCAGACAGGAGTGGTCCTGGATGTTTCTCCACGGACCGCAATGTGCGTTCGAAATGTCGATGTTCAAATGTGTCCTGCAGTTCACACTATGACGCGCAGTTAACTGCGTTCTTCATCGACCCGCGAGCCAAGTGATCCACCGTCCAGGGTAATGGTTTTCGTATTTGTATGATTCGATAATTACGGTCGAGCACCGCTTAGTGGTGCGTTCGACGATTGTTTTTTTTTTTTATATTTTAACGTCGCGACACGAACGAACGAACGAACGAACGAACGAACGAACGCGCCAAGCGACGTGATATTTTATGATATAAAATATCATAATCGACGATACAATACGAATCGTGACGATGACTCTCGCGAAACTAGAGAACTTGGAAGTTTCAGGTTTTCGTCGATGATCGTTCACGTTTTCGATTAACATATATCGGTCGAAAAAAGACTAACGACGGACAACTGACAACTGACAACTGACAGACCACGTTAGATGGTCTGTCTCGTCGTCTCGTCGTCTCGTCGTCGTCGACGTTCGTCTGTTGGTCGGTGTCTATTAGCGTTTTATCTCGTCTTCGTCGATACAACAACAACAATACACGTACCGAAACATGTATATATCGTATATCGTATATACGACGACGGCGATTATACGTTAATGATCCTTCCGCAGGTTCCCCTACGGAAACCTTGTTACGACTTTTACTTCCTCTAAATGATCAAGTTTGGTCAACTTCCCAGCAACGCCGACGGCCGTGAAGCCACCGCGTGTCGGTCCGAAGACCTCACTAAATCATTCAATCGGTAGTAGCGACGGGCGGTGTGTACAAAGGGCAGGGACGTAATCAACGCGAGCTTATGACTCGCGCTTACTAGGAATTCCTCGTTTATGGGGGATAATTGCAAACCCCAATCCCCAGCACGAAGGAGTTTCAACGGGTTGCCCGGGCCTCTAGGCCAGGGAGAACATGCTGATTCCTTCAGTGTAGCGCGCGTGCGGCCCAGGACATCTAAGGGCATCACAGACCTGTTATTGCTCAATCTCGTGCGGCTCGAAGCCGCCGGTCCCTCTAAGAAGAATTTTAATACGCCGCCAGTGAGTTGCTCGACCGAAATCGGGCACACCTAAATGACGACGCCTATTTAGCAGGCTAGAGTCTCGTTCGTTACCGGAATTAACCAGACAAATCGCTCCACCAACTAAGAACGGCCATGCACCACCACCCACCGAATCAAGAAAGAGCTGTTAATCTGTCAATCCTTCCGGTGTCCGGGCCTGGTGAGATTTCCCGTGTTGAGTCAAATTAAGCCGCAGGCTCCACTCCTGGTGGTGCCCTTCCGTCAATTCCTTTAAGTTTCAGCTTTGCAACCATACTCCCCCCGGAGTCCAAAATCTTTGGTTTCCCGGAAGCTGCCCGCCGAGCCATTGTAGTAACGTCGGCGGATCGCTAGATGACATATTTACGGTTAGAACTAGGGCGGTATCTAATCGCCTTCGAACCTCTAACTTTCGTTCTTGATTGATGAAAACACCTTTGGCAAATGCTTTCGCTGATGTTCGTCTTGCGACGATCCAAGAATTTCACCTCTAACGTCGCAATACGAATGCCCCCAGTTATCCCTATTAATCATTACCTCGGAGTTCTGAAAACCAACAAAATAGAACCGAGATCATATTCTATTATTCCATGCACGAAATATTCA
>JBBEEQ010000020.1:36165-38665 GCA_037950945.1 Hypolimnas misippus
AACTCCGACTCACGACCAAGCCTTCTTCCTCTTGATGCCCGGACTCGGGAGGGAAGGGCGTTTATGTGGCAGTGAACGAACTGCACGTAGTCCCGTCCGCTATACTGCATGCATCGTTCCCGAATCCACTTAGTAGACGCAGGATTACGAGACGACTCACGAAGCTCGTAGCCGTCCGTCGACGCGTGCAGTGCCTCTCGCCAGTATTGCGACACGGATGACCTATGTGTAACAGGGTTTTCTTTGCTGAATTTTCGTGATTGTTTCTTAGCCCAGTTAATCTTTTTACGTATTCTGTCAGCTTTTGCGGCGGCATTAGCCACTGGCCATCGCGACGAGGCGAGTCCCCCGTACCTACGTAACACGAGGTCCGGAACGACCGTCCGCAGCGACGGGATCGCTAATCCGCCGTCTCTCACATCAGCGTGGAAGTACCCCTTAGGTACATCTTTCGGCAGTCGCAGCCATTTCCTAACTGCGCCCCGGATATCAATGTCGAGCATTCTTAATCGATCATCCGATATAGTTCCTAGCACTAACCCATGCATGAACCTCGGAATTAGATGACCCCTCACTATTTCGAGTCGCTGCTGCGGCTTGAGGGGCGCCTTGGAGATGTTATTCAAGGCCTCACGCACCTTCATCTCAATCATTGATGTTCCAGACGACTCGAAGTCGACCCCGAGGTAGCGCCAACGTTCAACGCAATTCACCTGCCTTAGTTTCTTTGTACCTACCGAGAACACTTTATCGGTGAGGTAGTGGTGCTTCTTGCGCTTTCCGTCGGGCACCATCGAGAGCACGGAGCTCTTTCTGGAGTTGACTAGGAGACCCATCGTTCCACCAACTCGCACAACCACGTCAATGGACTCCTGCAGTCCCACCTTCGATCCGGCAACGAGTACCAGGTCGTCGGCATAAGCCAAGGCTGAGACCTTCTCCCCCTCGAGCCTATAACCGACGCTTTCAGGCAGGGACGCGAGTATAAGATCCATCGCCATGTTGAATAGGAGTGGCGAAAGAGGGTCCCCCTGACGCACTCCCCGACCCACTTTTACAGGCTGACTATGTTTACCTTTGACGGCTAACGTGGTGTGCGCCGTTTTGTACAAGCTAGCCAGATAGTCACAGAAAGCCTTCGGCAGTCCTCTGTCCCTTAGCAGTTGAACTAGTGCCTCAAGCGACACTGTGTCAAACGCCTTGGAAAAATCGAGGACTGCGATATGGCATTCTCGCAACTTCTTCCTGCTATCCCCCAACACTGCGTCAAGCACGGCAGTGTTCTCGAGAGTACCATCGGCACTCACGAAACCGCGCTGTCGCATGTCGGGTGGGCAACAGGCCAACAGTCTCTTCGCCAGGATACCATGCATGTGTCGTAGCGGTATCGACGCGATTGAAATCGGCCGATAGTCACTGGGCACAGCTGGATTTTCCTTTTTCGGGATGAAGACCGTACGGCACTGTCGTAGTGTCTCCGGGATCACGCCCTGTCTCATCCATGAGGAGAATATTTCTGCTTTCAATGATGCAGGAACTGCACGCCAGGCCTCCGCACGTATACCGTCCGGTCCCGGCGCCGTTCGCTGGTCGATGTGGGTCGCTCTCACTTCATCAGCTGTGATTGGCGCCCACAACTGGGTATAATCGGCCACACCCCCCTGACTTTCGTACAAAGAGGCCCCTCGCTTCAAAGCGTTTATAGCCTGTTGCGAGGGTCCCGGGGCGTCGGACACCTCCTCGAGGATAGGTCGCCAGTACGCTTCCAATTCCTCAAGGGTGTGCTTCGTTTCCCGAGTATAGCCGTCTATGACCTCGGCGGCTGCACGACCAGGACACTTCCGAAACAGGTCCTGCATCCTCCCATACTCTATTCTCCTTCTTTTCCGGCGCGACATCGAGTCTAGCGCATCGTCCAATCCAGTTTGATTACATGAAATACGGCGTCGGCGTCTCGCAGACTTTGCCCCCAGCTCGCAGCGCCGCTTCCGTCTCTCCACCTCGTTTAGGAGGTTATCGATGACCTGCGCCGCGTTCGGGCTGATTTGGGCTCCATCTGCATCTACAGGTTCAACTACCGGTAGGTCTTCAGAGCTTCCTTCATCCTGCACCACCAGGGGCCGCGCTTCTGGGGTCTGTTCGGCGTTCGAACCCCTACTCGCATGGGAACCAGCCTCCGAAAGTGCCAAATCCTCTAGACTGGCTTTCACCATTCCTTTGTATTTGACACTCCGGCGCTGTCCCTTAATCGCCTCCAACGTCCTTTGGAGTTGGGGCAATTTGGCGAGCAGGTCTGCGTTTGAACACGTCCCGGAATCCACCGTAAGCTGCGCCTCGGTCCGCGCAAGGAGCAAGAGCTCTTCTTCGCGCCACCGGCGTTTTGCCTGCCTCGGAGCTGCCTCCGCATTTGCCTCGACGGGGTGGGCTCGGCGTTTGTGAACACCCAACCCCGTCTTAGTACTAAAGATCCGTCCGCAAACTGAACAAGTCCAATCCGGCG
>JBBEEQ010000020.1:48665-51165 GCA_037950945.1 Hypolimnas misippus
GCGTTTATGTGGCAGTGAACGAACTGCACGTAGTCCCGTCCGCTATACTGCATGCATCGTTCCCGAATCCACTTAGTAGACGCAGGATTACGAGACGACTCACGAAGCTCGTAGCCGTCCGTCGACGCGTGCAGTGCCTCTCGCCAGTATTGCGACACGGATGACCTATGTGTAACAGGGTTTTCTTTGCTGAATTTTCGTGATTGTTTTTTAGCCCAGTTAATCTTTTTACGTATTCTGTCAGCTTTTGCGGCGGCATTAGCCACTGGCCATCGCGACGAGGCGAGTCCCCCGTACCTACGTAACACGAGGTCCGGAACGACCGTCCGCAGCGACGGGATCGCTAATCCTCCGTCTCTCACATCAGCGTGGAAGTACCCCTTAGGTACATCTTTCGGCAGTCGCAGCCATTTCCTAACTGCGCCCCGGATATCAATGTCGAGCATTCTTAATCGATCATCCGATATAGTTCCCAGCACTAACCCATGCATGAACCTCGGAATTAGATGACCCCTCACTATTTCGAGTCGCTGCTGCGGCTTGAGGGGCGCCTTGGAGATGTTATTCAAGGCCTCACGCACCTTCATCTCAATCATTGATGTTCCAGACGACTCGAAGTCGACCCCGAGGTAGCGCCAACGTTCAACGCAATTCACCTGCCTTAGTTTCTTTGTACCTACCGAGAACACTTTATCGGTGAGGTAGTGGTGCTTCTTGCGTTTTCCGTCGGGCACCATCGAGAGCACGGAGCTCTTTCTGGAGTTGACTAGGAGACCCATCGTTCCACCAACTCGCACAACCACGTCAATGGACTCCTGCAGTCCCACCTTCGATCCGGCAACGAGTACCAGGTCGTCGGCATAAGCCAAGGCTGAGACCTTCTCCCCCTCGAGCCTATAACCGACGCTTTCAGGCAGGGACGCGAGTATAAGATCCATCGCCATGTTGAATAGGAGTGGCGAAAGAGGGTCCCCCTGACGCACTCCCCGACCCACTTTTACAGGCTGACTATGTTTACCTTTGACGGCTAACGTGGTGTGCGCCGTTTTGTACAAGCTAGCCAGATAGTCACAGAAAGCCTTCGGCAGTCCTCTGTCCCTTAGCAGTTGAACTAGTGCCTCAAGCGACACTGTGTCAAACGCCTTGGAAAAATCGAGGACTGCGATATGGCATTCTCGCAACTTCTTCCTGCTATCCCCCAACACTGCGTCAAGCACGGCAGTGTTCTCGAGAGTACCATCGGCACTCACGAAACCGCGCTGTCGCATGTCGGGTGGGCAACAGGCCAACAGTCTCTTCGCCAGGATACCATGCATGTGTCGTAGCGGTATCGACGCGATTGAAATCGGCCGATAGTCACTGGGCACAGCTGGATTTTCCTTTTTCGGGATGAAGACCGTACGGCACTGTCGTAGTGTCTCCGGGATCACGCCCTGTCTCATCCATGAGGAGAATATTTCTGCTTTCAATGATGCAGGAACTGCACGCCAGGCCTCCGCACGTATACCGTCCGGTCCCGGCGCCGTTCGCTGGTCGATGTGGGTCGCTCTCACTTCATCAGCTGTGATTGGCGCCCACAACTGGGTATAATCGGCCACACCCCCCTGACTTTCGTACAAAGAGGCCCCTCGCTTCAAAGCGTTTATAGCCTGTTGCGAGGGTCCCTAAAGAGGGTGTTAAGAGAGTCATAGTTACTCCCGCCGTTTACCCGCGCTTGCTTGAATTTCTTCACGTTGACATTCAGAGCACTGGGCAGAAATCACATTGCGTCAACACCCGCGAGGGCCATCGCAATGCTTTGTTTTAATTAGACAGTCGGATTCCCCTTGTCCGTGCCAGTTCTGAGCTGACCGTTGAACGGCGGTCGTACAGAACCGCGCCGATCGCGCACGAGACGAAACCGACGCGGCCTTACGGCTAGGAAGATCCGCGGAAGGCCGGAACGCGGGTCCGGATTCCGCCCGAACGCCCCGAGAGACGAACGAGCATCGACCAGGCCCGGCACCGGCCGCATCCGCTTCCCGTCCAAACCCGACACGCCCCGGTCCTCAGAGCCAATCCTTATTCCGAAGTTACGGATCCAATTTGCCGACTTCCCTTACCTACATTATTCTATCGACTAGAGGCTCTTCACCTTGGAGACCTGCTGCGGATATGGGTACGAACCGGCGCGACATCTCCACGTACATCCCTCACCTGAATTTTCAAGGTCCGCAGAGAGTATCCGGACACCGCCGCAAATGCGGTGCTCTTCGCGTTCCGAACCATATCTCCCTTCTATAGGATTCCATGGAACTCGAACGCTCAGGCAGAAAAGAAAACTCTTCCCGGACCCCTCGGCGGCGTCTTCAGGCCACTTTGGGTTACCCCGTCGAACACTCGCTTTGAAACGAGGGAACGATTATTGAAACGGTTCCGCTGCCGGGTTCCGGAATAGGAACCGGATTCCCTTTCGCTCAAAGGGCGTTATTCGGTTATACATATACTATATATAATACAC